>REGO01000303.1:2137895-2154531 GCA_010120015.1 Rhombomys opimus
AAGATACCTGATAAAACAGGATCAGATGAATGGGGGGAGGTCCCCCCCTATCAGTGGACTTGGAAAGGGGCACAGTAGTGATGAGGGAGGGAGGGAGGGACTGGGAGGGAATGAGGGTTCAGGGCACGGCTGGGATACAGATTTAATAAAATGTAATAAAAAAAAAAGAATCATTATTAAGCTTAACTCACAAAAGGAACCCCACACATTCTGAGAGACTTCAACTCTCTCTCATCAATGAACAAGTCACTGAGACAGAAGCTAAACAGAGAAATATTGAAACTAACTGATGTTATAAATCATAAGGACCTAACAGATATCTGCAGACCATCACCCAAACATGAAAGAATACACGTTCTTCTCAGCATCTCATGGACCTTCTCCAAAATTGACTAGATAGTCCATCACAAAACATCCTTAACATATATAAGAAAATTTAAATAACTCCTTGTATCTTATCAGACCACCATGGATTAAAGTTATATTTCAACAACAACAACAGAACAAGAGAAAACCTACAAACTCATGGAAACTGAAAAACTCGGCACTCAATGACCACTAGGCCAGGGAAGAAATAAAGAATTTAAAGACTTTCTATAATTCAATGAAAATGAAGGCACAAAGTACCCAAATTTATGGGACACAATGAAAGCAGTATGAATAGGAAAGTTTATAATACCAAGTGCCTTCATAAAGAAATTAGACAGTTCTCACACTAGCAATTTAAAAGCACACCTAAAAGCTCTAGAAAAAAAGAAGAAGAAGAAGAAGAAGAAGAAGCAAACACATCCAAGAGGAGTGAATGGTAGAATATAATCAAACTCAGGGCTGAAATCAATAACTTAGAAACAAAGACAACAATACAAAGAATCAGGGAAACCAAAACTAGTGCTTTGAGAAAATAAACAAGATACACAAACCCCTAGCAAAACTAACTAAAATACAGAAAGATAGTATCTAAATTAACAAAATTAAATTAAAAGGGTGACAACAACAAACACTGAGGAAATCCAAAGAATCATTAGGTCTTACTTCATAAGCCCATATTCCACAAAATTGGAAAATCTAAAGGAAATAGATGATTACCTTGATAGGTTTCACATACGAAAGTTTAAACAAGATCAGGTAAATAGTTTAAACAGCCCTGTATGTAATACCTAAGAAAATAGAAACAGTCATCAAATGTCTCCGAACCAAAAAAAGAAAAAAACCAAAAAAACCCCAAGGCCAGATGGTTTTAGCTCAGAATTCTACCAAACTTTCAAAGAAGATCTAATACTAATACTCCTCAAACTATTCCACAAAATAGCAACAGAAGGAACATTGCCAAACTCATTCTATAAAACCAGTCACCCTGACACCTACACCACACAAAGACTCAACCAAGAAAGGGAATTTCAGACCAACCTCCCTCTTGAACATTAATGTGAAAATACTCAATAAAATACCCACAAACTAAATCCAAAATGTATCAAAAACATCACCCATTATGATAAAGTAAGCTTCAGCCCAGGCATGGTTCAGTATCCACCATATAAACAAGCTGATAGAAAAAAAAAAAGTTCTCTCTTTAGATGTTGAAAACACCTTTGATAAAATTCAACACCCCTTTATATTGAAAGCCTTAGAAAGATCAGGGATACAAGGTGCATACCTAAACACATTAAGCCAATAGCCAAAAGCAAGCTAATAGTTCATAGCAAGCAATAGCCAGCATCAAATTAAATGGAAAGAAACTAAAGCAATTCCATTAAAATCAGGAACAAGACAAGGCTTCCCATTCTCTCCTTATCTAGTCAACATAGTACTTGAAGTTCTAGCTAGAGCAGTAAACCAACTCAAGAAGATCCAAGGGTTACAAATTGGAAGGAAAGAACTCAAAGTATTGTTATTTAGACATGATACAATAGTATACATAGGTGACCCCCAAAATTCTGCTAAAGTACTCTTATAGCACATAAACAACTTCAGCAAAGTGTCTGAAAACAAAATTTAACTAAAAAAAAAAAAATCAGTAGCCCTCCTTTATGCAAGTGAGAAATGAGCTGAGGAAGGAATCAGGGTAACAACACACTTTACAATAGACACAAATAATATTTGTGTAACTCTAAACAAGCAGATGAAAGACCTGTATGACAAAGACTTCAAGTCTTTGAAGAAGATCTAAGAAGATGGAAAGATCTCCCATGCTTATAGATTGGTAGGATTAACACAGTAAAAATGGCTATCTTTCAAGCAATCTACAGAGTCAATTCAATTCCTGTCAAAATGCCAATACACTTCTTATAGACCTTGAAAAGCAATTCTCAACTTCATATGGAAAAATAAGAAACACAGGATAGTTTAAACAATCCTGTACAAGGAAAGAATGTCTTGAGGCATCACCATCCCTTATATCAAGTTTTACTACAGAGTAATAATAATAAAAACTTCATATTATAAAACAAACAGGTTGTTTAACGTAATCTAATTGAAGACCCAGAAATAACCCCCAGCACTTATAGACAATTTGCTTTTGACAAAGAAGCTAAAACCATATAATGGATAACAGGAAGCATCTTCAACAAATGGTTTGACAGGATATCTGCATGTATAAGAATGCAAATAGATCCATATTTATCACCCTGTACAAAACTCAAGTCCATGTGGATGGAAGACTTCAATATAAAACAAGATACTGACTATATTAGAATAGAAAGTAGGGAATAGCCTTGAATATATTGGCACAGGAAACAGCTTTCTGAACAGAACAGCAAAAGCTCAGGCACTAAGAGCAACAGTTAATAATTTGGACGTCATGAAACTGATAAAGTTCTGCAAGCACAGGACATTGTCAACAGGGCAAAACAGCAGCTTGCATAATGGGAAAATATTTTCACCAACCCTACGAGAGGGCAAATATACAAAATATATAAAGAACACAAGAAATTAGACACCAACCAACCAAATAACTCCATTTAAAAATGGGGTAAAAGCTAAACAGGAAATTCTCAACAGAGAAATATCTAATGTTCATGAAACACTTAAAAAATGTGCAATATCCTTATTCATCAGGGAAATGTAAATCAAAATGACTGTGAGATTCTCTTTTACACCCATCAGAATGGCTATGAGTGAGCAAAAACTCAAGTGACAGCAGATGCTGGAGAGGATGTGGAGCAAGGAGAACAAACCTCCATTGCTGGTGGGAGGGCAAACTTGTATAACCACTTCAGAAATTATTCTGGTGGTTTCTCAGAAAATCAGAAATAGTTCTCTCTCAAGATCTACCTGTACCACTCCATGGCATATACTCAGAAGATGCCCCACCATAGCATAACGACATTTCCTCAACTATGTTCATAGCAGCTTTATTAATCATAGCTAGAAAAGGGAAACAACCTAGATGTCCATCAACCAAAGAATGAATAAAGTACGACTCAGTATTTAAAACAAAGAAATCATGCAATTTGCAGGCAAATGGATTGAACTAGACAATATCATCCTGAGTGGAGTAACCCAGACCCAGAAAGAGATACATTGTTTGTACTCATGTAGAAGTGGATATTAGCCATAAAATACAGAAACTAAGTAACAACGACGACTCAGGGAGGATATTTGAATCTCACTCAGAAGGGGAAACTATAAATCGACAGTATAGAGGGAGGGAATTGGATGGAAGAGAAGGTATGGTGGAGAACTGGCATGAAGATCAGGTGTGGTCAGGGGGAGGACTGGAGGAGAGAAATGGAAATCAGTGCAGTGACATCTCAGTGAAAGGGTAGGCTTTTGGGGGCCTATAGCAGTGACCCTAACTGAGACTCCTAGCAATGGGGGACATAGACCCTGAATTTGCCACCTCCTCTACCCTGGTGGGACTTCCAGAGGAGGGAGGGAGACACAAACCAACCCATATAACCTTGGATCCAAAGTTTGTCATCTCTACAAGAAGTGTGGGAATAAAGATGGAGCAGAGATTGAAGAAATGGCCAGTCAAGGACTGGCCCTATTGGAGACCCACTCCATGGGAGAAATCTAACTCTTGATACTATTAATGATACTCTACTATGCTTGCAGACAGGAGCCTAGAGTGGCTGTTTTCTGAGAGTCTTCATCCAGCAGCTGATGGAAAGAGATGCAGAGACTCACAGTCAAACTATAGGCTGAGCTCAGAAAGTCTTATGGAAGAGCTGGAGAAAGGACTGAATGAGAGGGAGTGGTCAATGACATCACAAGAATACATACAGAGGGAACTAAACTAACCTGGCCCTGTAGTGCCTTGGAGAGACTGTCTCTAACATGAACTTAACGGCCGGCTCTCTGATCACCTCCCCCTTGGGGTTCAGAAGAAGATGATGCAGGCCAGTCCTGATGAGACCTGATAAGCTAGGGTCAGATGGAAGGGGAGTTGGACCTCCCCTCTCAGTGGACTAGGGAAAGGGCTTAGGGGAAGAAGAAAGAGGATGGGTGGGACTGGAAAGAGACGAGGGAGGGGGCTGCAGTGGGGATACAAAGTGAATTATGATAAGAAACGATAATATTTAATTGGAAAGGTAATGAGGAAAAGTAAAAGCCAACTATAAACCTTATTTTTAACATGTTTATACCTATCTTATACATGGTTATCTTATTTTTACAAATAACCTAAGATTGATTTAAAATACCATCTTGAATCTCAATATTGTAAAAGATTCCATTTCTCTAGAGAATAACTGGTTATTAGTCAGGATGGCTGTATAATAGAAAAAAGGAAATGATCATTCTTTATAGGCAACTGGACTTTAACTGATACCAATCACTGGTTGGTGAATAACAATGTTATCAGTCCATCTGATTAATGACTTAAAGAAGTCAAATGACCAATAGAATTTCAGTATAGTTCTGTCCTACTCTAGTTCCAGCAAATCACTAAATAAGCTTTATGGTTTATTTTTCCAATTTCCGAAAGTCTATGTGCCATTACAAATGCGGAAGTTGGCAGAAGTACACGTTAGTATAATGAACTGTAGATAGAAGACTTGTCTAGTCAGAAAGGCTAAACAGAAAAGAGTAGAAATACCTTCACCTACAAAATTAGTTGTACCCACCAGAGAAGACTACTCAGACATGGGTTAGAAAGTCTTTGTTAGCAGGACAGTGACTACAATGGGTTCCAGTATAACACCGAGACTTTTTTAGGATATTTAAGCACTCAAAAAAATATTGTGCACTGACATACTTCAGTTAACAAGAACAGTTAGCCAGAAGCAAAACTATAGAATCCCAAAATGTCGGGAGCCGAGACTCAGCGGCCTGCTTTGATATTTAAATCTCGGCGGAGAGATGGCTTTTAGGAGGCCTTTACTAATGGCAGAGGAGAACTTGCAAGTCCCATCTCCTTTTGTTTGTGACAGCAGGTGGGATAGCTTGTGAGGGTGACACCTCTTCCTCAGGCTCCTATTAACAAATTAACCTATTGTTCTGAGATGTTTTGCTGGAAAAAGGTAACTCCTCAATAAATAAAGTGGTCAGAAGGCTGGAGGCAGAGGAGGAGGCAGAGTCTTGAGACTGGCTGCTGGCACTGCTTGCTGCAGCAGTCTGCCTTTTGCTATGGCTGTCGAGCCTGGACCTTTAAAAAGTTTCCTGTGTGCTGTGTGTTTATTTCATTAATTTTAATCCTCACACCCAACTCAAGAACCGTTCGACTCTGCCCGGCTGGCCCCAGCACCAAAACAAGGCTAGTACATTTAGAGACTTTCCAGAACTATGGACCTTGATGGGCCAGTTTGTTTTATTTTGGCAGGTGCTCATGTTTACATGTTAAGTTATGGTCTGAATGGTACTTCTATCATGGAAACAGTTTGCTAAGGTCTGAGGGTCTTCCTTAGCATGGGCCCTGTTACATAGTAAGCAAAAGTAGTACCATATTTCTAGAGAGAGGTCAGGAGTGAATGCCACCAAACCTGCCAGGATTTGAAATTTGTAGAAGTCATGATTCCTACCACATCCCCACTGAACTCATCTAGCTGGCCAGTGTAGTGATGGAAGCAGTTGGTTACTGTAGCTACTGTTGTTGATCTTTATGTGTTTTGCCTTACTTAAGCAAACAGGCATTTTAGGGAACACTACAGAGATTAGAAGGCCCTTGAACATGTGATCTTCCTGTTTCTTCTTATTGAGTGTGGGATCGTGGGTGCTCGTAACTGGTTTGTGAAATGTTGGACATTAAGTCCATGGCTTCACGCATGCTGGGCACACGTTATTAAATGAGCTACATCCCTAGCCCACAACAAATGGATTCTATTGAGGAAGTAATGCAAAGACTCTTTGTTTCTTACCTCAGTGACATTCTCTCTGTATTCTGAGCTAACACACACTAGGTGCCTAAGGTTAAATTCTTGTGGCCAGTTGATTATGGAGCAGGGAATAAGTTGGTTCTACATTCTGTGCAGGTAACTACCTCCAAGTAGTCAGCTATACCTTTTGCAACCCCTTTTGGGGGCATTCCTGACATACAGGAGTGGCGGCAAATCTTCCTAGAATGAGAGTTCTGGTGATGTGGGTGGGTACCTGCTTGTTCACTTTTTTTCCAGAAGAAAAAGAGTCTATATTAATTTATGATCTGAGTCAGATTGTTTGGCAAAATGATTGTGAATGTAGATGGAAGATGATTTGGAAACACGAAGTAAAGTTCTGGAAAAGATACATAGGGATAATCTGTTCTGAATGTTCTGTGATCATTTTCACCAAAGGAGGAATCTAGAAGACTATGGTTAAGATAAAATGAATGGGATTATCTGTTTTGAGGATTACAGTCATCTATTTTCTCCAACCATGTTTGTCTTTGTTCAGTTGGTTGATGAAGGTGATGATGATAGTGAGGGAGAGGGAAACTGTCTGTGGCAATAGAAATTTCCACCTCCAGTGCTGATCTGACCACAGTAGCTTCTGAGTGCTGGTTGTGTGAGCAGCAGAATTCCATGGTCACATATCTGGAATGATTTAACAGCTGTCCAAAGGTTGCTTGATGAAATTGGGTGAAGTCATTGTTTACCACGTTAGTTGGTATCATGGAATTGGGAGAGACAGTGGGCAAAAATGTCATTAACTATCTAACTTTATTAGAGCATCAGACACTTTACAAAGAAGGTTAAGGAAGAGTCACCCGAGTAAAGAATAAAATCACAAGGACAAGACACACATGACAAAAACTTGTTTTTCTAAGTAGGCACATGAATAACAGAAGTTGAAATAAATTTATTCCTTTCTGCTACATCTGAAATGAGCACGAAAACACATTCCAAGAACAATTTGATGTTTTAAAAAAAAAACTGAGGTCGCAAGACTCATATCTTGTTTTCTTGGAGTATTCTCATAAGCACTCAGAAATCTGCTCAACAGCTCCATTCTTAGACTCAAATACTAAATGATTAAAAATATTAGTTTTTGCTTACCAGAAGAGACGCTGAGTCTGGATAAAGATTTTCTCTATATGAACAAAATGCTTATGGCAAAATTTCTACCCATGTTCCTTCATATACCATGATTTTATTCACCCATGATTGAGAAACTCACATCACAGGAAATCTTCATTGTCCCCCAGCATGTGGTATAATAAAGTGGTGAAATTTATCAAATCAAAATATATGCATGTAATATACAATGAGGCAGACATGTCGCTAACATGGAATAACATTCAAAGGAGATGTGGAATAATGTGAATCTGAATCTTTTTCAGTACACTCTTTTTTAATTTTAATATTAATTACAGTTTATTCATTTTGTATCCCAGCTGTAGCCCTCTCCCTCATTCCTTCCCAATCCCACCCAAAGTCCCTCATCTCTTCCCTGCCCTTCTTCAAGTTCACTGATAGGGGAGGTCCTCCTCCCTTTCCATCTGACCCTAGCTTATCAGGTCTCATCAGCACTGGCTGCATTTCCTTCCTCTGTGCCCTGACAAGGCTGCTCCCTCCCTCAGGGGGAGGTGATCAAAGAGCTAGCCACTGAGTTCATGTCAGAGACAGCCCCTGTTCCCCTTAGTAGGGCACGCACTTGGATACTGAGCTGCCATGGGCTATGTGCGGTGCAGGGGTTTTAGGTTATCTCCATGCATGGTCCTTTGGTTGGAGTATCAGTCTCAGAAAAGACCCCTGTGCCCAGAGTTTTTTGTTTTATTGCTCTCCTTGTAGAACTCCAGTCCCCTCACATCTTTCCATCTCTCCCTTCTTTCATAAGATTCCCCGCATTCTGCCCAATGTTTGGTTATGAGTCTCAGCATCTGCTTTGATACCTTGCTGAGTAGAGTCTTTCATAGTCCCTCTGTGGTAGGCTCCTGTCCTGTTTCCTGTTTTCTCCTTCTTCCAATGTCCATCCTGTTTGCCTTTCTGAATGAGGATTGATCATCTTACTGAGGATCCTCCTTCTTGCTTAGCTTCTTTAGGTGTTCAGATTTTTGTATGTTTATCCTGTATTATATGTTTAATATCTGCTACACTCTTATAAGTAAGTAGTCCATATCTGTGAAAGATTTATTTATTTATTTTTAATTTTTATCAGTTACATTTTATTAATTCTGTATCCCAGCCGTGTCCCGAACCCTCATTCCCTCCCAGTCCCTCCCTCCCTCCCTCATCACCACTGTGCCCCTTTCCAAGTCCACTGATGGGGGGACCTCCCCCCATTCATCTGATCCTGTTTTATCAGGTATCTTCATTGAGTTCCTGTTAGAAATAGTCCTTGTTCCCCTCACTTTGGGAAAACAATTGGTTACTGAGCTACCACAGGCTACATCTGAGCAGAGGTTCTAGGTTATATCCATACATGGTCCTTGGTTGAATGTCAGTCTCAGAGAAGACCCTGTGCCCAGATATATTTGGTCCTTGTGGAGCTCCTATCCTTTCCCCATCAGGCTAACTCCCCTTCTTTCTTATGATTCCCTGTACTCTGCCAAAGGTTTGGTCATGAGTCTTTGCTTTGAAAACACTGCTAGTTAGAGTCTTTCAGATGCGCTCAGTAGACTCCTGTCATACGTTCAATGCACATCCCATCTGTCTTTCTAAACGAGGATTGATCATCTTACCCCATGTCTGCTCTCTTGATTATCTTTTTTAGGTGTATAGATTTCATTATGTTTATCATATCTTATAGGTCTATATAAGTGAGTATATACTGTGTTTGTCTTTCTCCTTCTGGGATATTTCACTCAGAATGATGTTTTCTAGAGCCTGGAGACTAAAAATCAGTAGAATGTGAAGGAACAGTTAAAATGTCAAATTTTGGGCATTAAATGTGCAACCACTCACATACTTAGAATTACTAATGTGTAACATATAACCTAACTTTCATAGTTTGCTAGTGAATGTAGTCAAAATTTCAGCATAGTTAAGTAATTATTGTGACAGTTTAATTAATAAAAGTTGAATTAAAATAACCCATAAAACATGTAACTAAGCAGTTAACAAATATATCAGTATGTTACTTCAAAGGTTCAGTGCTCAAGGAGGACCATCTCTGTGACAAACTTGGAAGCTCTTGGGAAGAAATGGGTGTGACTCCAGCTGAGACTCCTAAATGGGAATGGGGGGGAATGGAGACTGAAGTAACCAACCACCTTATAGCCAAGTAGGGCTAGTGAGGGATGTGAACAAAAACCCAGCCACAAAACCTGTGAACTAAAAATTACCCTGCTTACCAGAAATGCAGGAATAAAGAGGAAACAAAGATTGAGGGAATGTCCAACCAATCATTGGTGTAACCTGAGACCCAACCCATGGTAGAGGACTAACCATTGACACTATTAATGATGCTCTGCTATGCTTGCAGACAGAAGCCTAACTTGACTCTTATCTTGGAGGCTGCACACAGCAGTTGATTAAGACAGATGCTGGGACTTGCAGACAAGTTTGGGGCAGAGCTCCACGGAGATTTCTGGAAGTGTGGAAGTGTGTGAGGAAAGATGGAAGGACCTGGAGGGGACAGAAACCTCACAAGAAGATTAACAGAGACAACTAACCCAGACTCATGGGAACTTACAGAGACTGAGACATCAACTCAGGAGCATGGTCTGGACCTAACTAGGCCTCCTGTACATATGCGGCTCATGAGTGGCTTGGTCTTCATGTGGGTTGCCTGGTGAGTGGAGAGGGTGTTTCTAACATGGACTCTATCGCCTACTTTTAAATCACTTCTCCCTAGCAGGATTGCCTGGTCTTGCCTTGGGGGAAGAGGATTTGCTCAGTTCTGATATGAGTCGATGTGCTGGGGATGGTTGATAAGGGGAGAAGGGGTTCCCCTTTTCTGGGGGAAAAGGAGGAGGGAAAAGGGAAAGGAGGGGGAGGGGGCACTGGGAAGAGAGGAGGGGGAAAGCAACCTTGGGGTGTAAAGTAAATTTAAATAAAATAAAATAAATTAAAAACATGTTGTGCGCTCTGTGGTAGACTGTTGTCCGAGAGTGGCTGGCAGATGCTGGCTAGGTAAAGTACCACCATTTCAGGTCAATGTAATTTGAATGGCTGCTAGCAATTTCTCTATCTAAGCACCGTGTAAACAGCATAGGACTAGCAGAGACTTAAAATTCTCTACTTTAATCCTGTGCAACTGTTTAGATAGTTGGTACCTTTATTTATTAACTTAACTGTGGATCCAAACTACAGAAGGATCATCCATCAGTCAGAAGGAGAAATGGAAGATGTTCTGGAAGATGTGCTCATATTTTTATAGATCCGTAGACTAGTAAATCTGTTTATTATGAACTCGAAGAGTAATCTTCCATACTTTTTTGACATTTTCTTTGATTAATTGGACCATTAGTATGACAAGTAATTTATAATATCAGTTATGCTCCAATGCAAAGCTTAATATCCTCATGGTCATATGAGATTTTAATAAAGTGGGGAAGAAATGACATACCTTTCTTCTAAACTGAATCTTTATTAAAATCACATGCAATTATATTCATTTTCTCCAGCAGAGGCAATAAGAGTTGATCAATCTTCTGTATTATGATACACCGGATTATCACTAACGTTGTACTATGCACTGAAGCAAGCGAATGGCTTATTAAAATATTTATAATTATCCTTCATGATTCTTAAATACATGCTCACCCTAAAAAGTGTTTATATAAGGAAATTTAGCATATTTTGCTTTTTTACCAACTTATTTCAGACAATAGAGGTGAGTCATGTGTGAAATCTCAAAGTTTTCCAATAAGCTGATTAGATTTAATTTAGATAACATCAGTTCTAAGTTGACTATCAAGTGCTATTCAAGCAAATAATTTGCACATGGAAACTAGATGGTTTAATAAAAAGCCTCAGAACTAAAATAAATATAAGAATAAATTTCCATATTTGAACTTTCTCTTTCTGGGTATTTTTTTATGGAAAAACTTTACAGGTTAATAAATATATTTTGAGCTTTTATTTACACACATTGATTCATATTTTAAAACATCCCTGACATTTAAATAAATTGTTACGAGAGTAAGTTGACAGTTTTCACTGAGAATCAGGGACTCCAAGTCTTCCTAACTTTTATTTGAAGAGACGTCTTACATGTCAGTTCTAACCTAACGGATTTGACCACGGAAGAACATGCTGACACAAGGGTGAGCCTACACTGTCTAAGCTCAGTGCTACTGCATACAATAAATCTTCATCTTCAGAGGCTCTCAAATGCGTTTTATAGCTTCTCTTTAAAAAAATATTACCAGGCTTCCTATAAAAGAAACCTGCTTGTAAAGCCTAAATGTTGCCACGACAATAGACTCTCTTGCCAAATAACATGTAACCAAAAGGAAAATAAAAGGACTTTCCAGGCAATGCAATGAGTCTTAGAAGAATTCTATTTTTCCACAAAAGATCATATAAATCAGCTTCTTATAAACACATTTACCAGGCAAAGCGTGTTACAGAAATGGCATTATTCAGACGAATTTGGTTTTATTATATTGGTATACAAATGGAAATAGGTATCTATTTGTTTAGAAAGTGAATTTTACTCCATTATGAACTTTCAATATTTCTTTAATTTTGGCATTTGTGAAGTTATGACTGAAGAGATCATGAATTACCACCACACCAAGGCTCAGAGATGTCAGGATGAATAGTCATAGAGGAAAGCCTCTCTTCCCATATTGGAGAATTCTTCACTTCTTTCGTCGTCTCAGGACTCAGCTCCCAGGTTTACTCTAAAAGGGCACAGTTTCAAATAATCATTCTTTTTTCAGTCTTCACCTATTGCATTTTAACTAGTATCTATGATCATCATACAGATTTGTCTTTTGGGGAGAACTGTTAGATGGCTTGAAAATAGGTATACAGCATCTTTTCTATTCAGTAATTTTTACAATCAGTACAGTGTCCTCTTTTTTATATAGAGATACAATTATTTTTTTTGATACAATGATTTTTTTAAAAGGGTCTTTAAAATGCAAATTTATCAACAGCCAACTATGAAAATAATTTGGCATAGGCACAACTGATGGAGAAGTCTCATATTAAGTTCTCTATCTTTGAAAGAAGGTTTCACACTACACATGTAAAATTCCTAGTCTGGAAGAAAGATGGGGATGATGTTATCAGATTCATATCCTCTGACCAAATGTTCGTATTTAGTATTAAGTAAGCATATCTGGAGGGGAGCCAAGATGGCGGTGCCGGGAGAGCACTGTGTCTGAGAAGCGGGACAGCACTCTCCGTGCAGCGACCAAGAGACTGAACTCTGGGCCCTAAAACTACAGCAATCGTGTTTCCCAGGTGAGGGGAGGATCACACGGTGTGGGAATCGGTCGGGTCCACTCTCAGCTGCCCAGCCAGAACCCGGAAGAAATCCTGGGTAACATGGGCTTTCGGTCTCCGGGCTGGAGCCGCAAGGCTGCGTGTCCCCATCACTTTCCCAGGCTGATTGGTGGGCACAAGGGTGCCTGAGACTGGGAGTCCCAGTCTCAAAAAAACCCCACGAAGAAGCAAAGTTGCAAGTCTGATCACGGGTCACCCAGTCTTTCCCTGGAAGGTCTCTAGGACCGCGGGTACCCACTGCCATCACAACTGAGCTCCCGCTGCGCAGAGAGCTGCACGCCCCGGTACAGAGGAGCTGCGCGCCCCAGTGCAACAGGGACTGGGAACCCCTGTCCGGTGAGGACCCCACAGGGAAGGAAGAAACCAGGCTGCTTGAGTCATCTGAGCTGCTGCGTGCCCAGCTCACCAGTACAGATGAGCTGCGTGCCCCAGCACAACTGGGACTGGGAACCCCTGTCCGGAGAGGGCCCAACAGAGAAGGAAGAAACCGTGCTGCTGGGGTCACCTAGGCTTTACCTGGGGAAAGTCTAGCAGAGCACAGATCACAAACAGGCGAATATGCCCAGCCATCACAGATTCAGGCCCAAGCAGGGAGCTAAGAGTTATTGGGAACCAAGCTCCCACAGACTAGCAGGCAGGCACATGCTCTGCCAGCCCAGAGGCCTGCTTTGTAACAACTGCTCCTTACAGACAGAACTGTGTGCCCTAAGACACCAGAGTCTCAGAGTCACTGTCTGGAGCAACCCTCACAAGGAACAAGGAACGAAGCAAAGGGGACGAACTTAGGCAACCCAGTATATCCCTGGAAAAGGTCCCACAGACTGGCCCAACCCAGGAAACTGCTGTGCCCCAGATAGCCTGCTCTTACCAGCAGCAGTACTCACCCACCACAGATTACCTCTTGGGTTCTGGGGTACAGAGCCCCAACCTCAGACCTACAAAAGACCGGTTCTGTCTGTAATCGTCAAGGGAAAATTCCACCAAGAAGACATCACAATCCTGAACATCTATGCCCCAAATACAAGGGCACCCACATTTGTGAAAGAAACATTGACAAAACTTAAACCACACATAGATCCCCACACACTAATAGTGGGAGACTTCAATACCCCACTCTCAACAAAGGACAGGTCAACTAAACAGAAATCAGTGGACTTGGGGAGGGGCATGCCTGAAGAAGAGGGAGGAAAGGTGGGATTAGGAGCGGAGGAGGGAGAAGTTTATAGGGTGGATACAAAGTGAATAAAGTGTAACTAATAAAAGTTTAAAAAAAACCAAGGGAGGCCAAGATGGCAGCACCAGGAAAACACTGCATCTAAGAAGCAGGACAACATTTTTCGTGCAGCGACCAAGAGATTAAACTTTGGGCCCTAAAACAACAGCGATCGTGTTTCCCAGGAGAGAGCAAACCCCCACGGTGTGGGAATCAGGTGGGTCCCAGCTCAGGCCACCCAGCCAGAACCGGGAAGAGATCCCAGGTCCCGCAGGTACTAGGTCCCCAGACCAGAGCCACAAGCCTGCGTGTCCTCATCACCTTCCCAGGCTGATCGGAGGGCACAAAAACACCAAAGACTGGGAGTCCCAGTCGCGAGAAAAACTCACAGGGAAGGAAAGCAGCAGGACTGGCCACGGCTCACCCAGTGTTTCCCTGGAAAAAGTCTCACAGACCGAGGGTACCTGCCGCCATCACTGAACTGGCTTCCCGCCACCAGCACGGAGTGGCTGCGCCCAGCTCTCTAGCACAGACAGAGCTGCACACCCTATTGCAACAGAGACAGGGAGTTCCTGTCGGGAGAGGGCCCACAGGGAAGGAAGGAAACAGTAGTGACTTGGGATACCCAGGCTTTACCTGGAGAAATTCTCTCACAGACCTGCGGGTACGAGCCCCATCACTGAACTGGTCTCCTGCCACCAGTGCCAGCACCAGCGCCAGCACAGAGAGGAACGGCTTGCCCAGCTCTCTTGCACAGACAGAGCTGCGCGCCCTAGTGCAACACAGTCTAGGAGTTCCTGTCAGGAGAGGCCCCCACACGGAAGGAAGGAAACAGTAATGACTTGGGCAACCCAGGCTTTACCTGGGGAAAGTCTCTCACAGACCAGCAGGTAAAAGCCCCATCACCGGACTGGCCCCAGGCCAGAAGCACAAAGAGTAGTTGGGCACCCAGCTCCTGCAGACTAGCAGGCAGGAGCACTTGCCGCCAGCCCAGAGACTTGCTTTGTACCAACTAATCCTCACAGTTAGAACTGTGTGCCCCAGGACACCAGAGACTTGGTGTCACTGTCTGGAGAAATCCTCACAGGGAACTAAGCAAAAGGTATGGACTTAGGCCACCCACTATATCCCTGGAAAAGGTCCCTCAGACTGGCCCAACCCAGGGACCTGCTGTGCACCAGATAGCCTGCTGTTACCAGGAGAGCAGTACTCACCCGCCACAGATTACTGCTTGGGTAATGGAGCACAGAGCCCCAACCTCAGACCTTCAAAAGCCCAGGATCCCTGAGATCAACCCCCAGATACTGCTCCAAGGGGCAACCAGTTATCCCTAACAAAACCGACCAAACCACGGAACACACAGGATACAGCAGCTGATCACTAAATTTACAGCAAGAAACCCAGAAGGAGGGCAGCTGTCTCCAGGACTTCTCCTGGTGAGAGGAGAGCCCTCTTGACTAATCAGGACCACAGTTACCACCCAGGTCTCCATACCTGAGGTGAGCTGTAGCAACTCCTGAAAAACACTGGCCATCGACTATACCCAAAAACCTGAGAAGGCTTCCTTCAGGAAAAACCATCTTCCTGCCAAAGGGATTCTCTCCACTACAAGAGTCCACGAACAACCAGAAACTAACTTCAAACAACTAAGATAGCCCAATGGGTAGAGGACAGCATAAAAGTTCAACCAACAAAAGCCAGAGCAATATGGCATCTCCAGAACCCAGTTATCCAGGGGCAAATAGCCCTAGACACCCCAGCATAATTGAAATTCAAGGAGAGGACCTAACATCTATGCTCATGAAGAAGATAACAGAGGAAACAAATAAAATACAAAAAGAAATAGAGGAAGCTGCAGCCAAACAGTCTGTGGCCTTTAGAGAGGAAATGCTTAAATCACTGAATGAAATAAAAGAAACAGTGAATTATTCAAACAAACACCTGAAGGAATTGATGGAAAAACATGAAAATAGAGTCAGACAGGTGAAGGAAACCAACAAAATAGCTCAAGACCTGAAGATAGAATTGGAAAAATTAAAAAAAACACAAATGGAAGAAATTGTGGGGAGAAAGAACTTAGGGAAGAAGGCAGGAACTACAGAGGTTAGCATAACCAATAGGCTACAAGAAATGGAAGAAAGAATCTCAGGTGTGGACAATACAATGGAAGAAATAGATGTATCTGTGAAAGAAAATGTTAAATCTAAAAAATTCCTGACAAAGACTGTCCAAGAAATTCAAGACAACATAAAAAGACAAAACCTAAGAATAATAGGAATAGGGGAAAAAGAAGATTCCCTCCTCCCAGGCCCAGAAAATATTTTCAACAAAATCATTGAAGAACATTTCCCCAACTTAAAGGAGAGGCCAATAAGAATACAAGAGGCCTAGAGAACACCCAATAAATTAGACCAGAAAAGAAAATCCTCCCGCCACCTAATAATCAAAACCGTAAGTATACAGAACAAAGAAAAAATACTAAAATCTGCAAGAGAAAAAGGCCAAGTAACATATAATGGCAAACCCATTAGAATTACACCTGACTTTTCAACAGAGACTATGAAAGTCAGAAGGGCCTGGACAGAAATTATGCAGACCCTAAGAGAACACAGATGTCAGCCCAGGCTACTATACCCAGCAAAACTCTCAGTCCTCATAGACAGAG
>REGO01000303.1:2157951-2171940 GCA_010120015.1 Rhombomys opimus
AAATCATGAAATTTGCAGGTAAATGGTGGGACCTGGAAAGGATCATCCTGAGTGAGTTGTCCCAGAAGCAAAAAGACACACGGTATATACTCACTCATATAGACATACAACATAGGACAAAACCACTACAATGTGTGCATCTAAAGAAACTAAGCAAGAGAGAGGACCCTAACTAAAACGGGCAATCCCCATCCTGAAAGGCAAAGAGGATGGACATCAGAAGAAGAAAACAGGAAACAACCTAGGAACCTGCCACAGAGGGCCTTTGAAAGCCTCTGCCCTACAGACTATCAAAGCAGAGCTATCAACATAGTTGAGCAACAATCCTTGGATGGCTGCATGTAGAAAAATGCAAATAAATCTACATTTATTACCTGCACAAAACTCAAGTCCAAGTTGATCAAAGACCTCAACATATACTCAGATGCACTAAATCTAACAGAAGAAAAAGTGGGAAAGAACCTTGCACTTATTGACACAGGAGACAACTTCCTGAACAGAATACTAACAGCTCAGACACTAAGAACAACAATTAATAAATGGGGCCTCTTGAAACTGAAAAGCTTCTGTCAATGTCGGTAGGACAAAATGGCAGCCCAAAGAATGGGAAAAGATATTCAGTAACCCTACATCTGACAGAGAGCTACTATCAAAAATGTATAAGAAAATTAAGAAATTAGACCATAAAAATCCAAATAACCTAATTAAAAAATGGAATATAGAGCTAAACAGAGAATTCTCAACAGAGGTATCTCAGATGGTAGAGAAGTACTTAAAGAAATGTTCAAGCTACTTAGTCATCAGAGAGATTCAAATCAAAATTACTCTGAGTTTCCATCTTACACCCATCAGAACTGCTAAAGATCAATTGAATGCACATACTGGTGAGGATGTGGAGCAAAGGGAACACTCCTCCACGGCTGCTGGGAGTGTAAACTTGTACAATCTGCTGAAAAACAATCTGGTGGTTTCCCAGAAAATTGAGAATAGTTCTACCCCAAGATCTAGCTATACTACTCCTGTTCATATACCCAAAGGATGCTACACCAAACTGAGTCTTATACAAGAACAGTAAAGACCCTTAACCGCAAAGTCATCTCACTAGGCCTACAATAATTGTTTTCTATTTTAAGAACAGAATTAAATGGTTCATGGTCTTGTGATCATCTATGGAACTATTTTATCAGATATACAAGCAAAGTCAAGTAAAAGATTTAAATTTTCATTTCAAATGCCTCTTTAAACATTTTCTGCTATTTGAAAAATTTCATTAAAGCATTATTTCATTACAATATGCATGAAATTAGTACATATTGCAAGGACTGTAGTAATACATTAAACTGACATTTTTTAGAAAGTTATCATATGACATTTTAAAGTGTTATTTAAACCAAAATTTTACTATATGTTTTTAAATAAATGAATAAATTATCTAAAATACCTTAGAGAATTAGTATGATTTCCCCTATAAAAACAAACACATTCAAGCATTTTTCTCATTCCTATCTATTTTTACTACACAATAAATTTAAGGTCACATAAAGGGAAAAATGTATTCTTGCTCTTTCACATATGCCTCCAATATACAATTTGGAAGACAAAAGAATGCTTGGTAACTAAATTACAGAGTATATTTTCTTGCAATAAAAATAGAAGTGACATTGTAGAAATTCTGTGGGATTTTCCTATTAAACACGGTAGAATAATTTCTTACCATCTGTAGCATTCATTTAATGAATGTAAACAGTGGTATATTTGCCATCTGTCTGAGAGACTTTTGAAGATAGATACTTTCGCGTATGTCATTCAATGATAATACCAATTTTATTATCTAAAGATGATGCTTTAAACTATGATCGATGGCAGTTTTGGTAGTCAGACATATATGTTATGGGTGTGAGCCATCAAAGGGCAATAAAGATAGCCAGTAACAGCCATAATACTTCTGTTAACACCAATAAAACAGTACAGAATTGCTATTTGAAAACATCTAGCATCTTGCTGAAGGTGAGGAGGAAATTATCTGTGGGATGAGTACAGCATATCAGCTCATACCAGGTAGCTATTAAGCAGATAATTTATAATCCTATCCCTTCTCATGGTCTTGGAAACAGTTTGAAAAATGATGCTGCCCACAGGAACTTTTCCCAGGCTTTTCATCCAAGCTAGTGTTCCAGATCAATTAGTTCCTCTGAATATTTGAGAAAGCAAAGTGCAGAGTAACTACAAGTTTACTGAATAGGTAAAATCAGATGTTCCTATAGTTTTTCCAGGTATATGAAAAAGTAGTTTTCATGAAATTAAGAGACCAACTTCCTTAGAAAGCTCAGAATATTTATATAAGTGCAATAAATAAAATAATTTCTTTAAGACAACATGTTAGTAGAAATAAATATTGTAGGACTTCTTTTAGCATCACGATATATATTTCCAAGTAATTCCTAAATAATGCTCGGTTCCTTATGAGCTGGCCCAGAAGCCATGAATAACAGTTGAACTACGGTTATAACACAGAGAAGAGGCGGTTACATCTTCAGTGAGCCTCTTTGTTAAGACATAGAACTATGTCCTACTGGCTGACCATTTACATTACTACATAAAAATTCATAATTTCTTGTTATTGATTCAGCCATTTGACACACTATCAAAGTCTGGAAAATTATAACAGTCAGAGGATCAGGGAGTTTACCATGAGATTATGTCTCTGAATAATGTCAAAAGCTACCCCTATAAACTCTTACCCTTATTATTGCCTTAAACCGAACAAGAAAAACACCAATGAACATGCCAGATTCAATGGGGAAAAGCCCACCTGGCTTCAATCCAACTCAGAAAACTACAGGCAACTGAGTAAAGCAGGGAGCCAAAAAAGTAGTCTTCCTCAGAGAACATTGGTTGTCTGGTGCCAAATGGTCAGCCTTGAAAACATACATCCAAGTAATATTATATGTACTGAGGAAGGATATATATACAAATATATATGTATATATTTATACAAATATATATTTATATACATGTATTTATATATACATATATAATATACATAATATACATATATAATTGAAGAGGTTGTAACATCTTTAGTGAGTCTCTGTTAATAAATAAAACACACACATATATGTATTTTACATATATATGTTACATACATGAATGCAGTAACAATTAATGAAAAAAGAGGCTATGCTATAACTCAGTATATAGATTAAGCTCTACTAGAACTTAAAGAGATTAAACTGCTTCTGCTTCCTGAATACTGGTATTAAAGGTATGCACCATCATACCTAGCCTTCTTTTATCTATTTTTTGATTTACCAAGAAATTAACTGGAAGTTTAACAGGAAATTATTATGAATAAAATGTTTGGGCTCAGTAAAAAATAGTTTGAGGTCACCTCACTTTCTGAATTGATTACACTTCTTGTTACTGTAATATGTTATCTATCAAAAGCAACTGAAGAAAAGGAGGATTTATTTCAGCCCTCGGTTTAGGAAGTGATACAGTCCATCTTGGTGGGCAGCCATGCCAGCATGAGTGGGAGACTACAGATATATTGCATCCCGAAGTAGGAAGCACAGAGATGAAAGCTGGTGCTCACCCAGCTGTCCCTGCCTCTACCTTTACGTGCAGAACTTCATTCCACATGGTACTAACCACATTCATGGTGGAAATGTTCTTACACATCTCTCACACATATTCCCATCCTTCACACAAAAGAAACAGGATACATGGAAGCTGTGTGCATTTTTAATGCACGAGTGTTAGCTTGGCAAGGATTAGCACAAAATCTTTCAATCCCTAATCACGTAGGTCCACATTTTTTGTTAGGATTCTAAATATAGTCTAGTAATAGTTCCAGCTAGAAGGGCAGTGATGGATATCACAGGACATTTATGATCTTTGTTATAATCTCTTGCCGTTCTGGCCTCCCAATACCCAGTGATGCCATATTTTTATGCAGAAGACTTGTCACTCTCCTTAAAATAGATGACCCACTAAATTACTTTACTAGATTAATATGTGGGATTAAGGGCAAGCTAACTCTTTCACATTCTAGAACAAACTGTTTCCTCTTTGACTTCAGGATATCTAGAATGGTTACTTCACAAATATATTAAGGAGATTGGGTAGCATCTCTCTACAGGACAAAGAAGTGTGTGTTTTGTGTTTCTATTGTTTTTCTTGTTTTATGAGTGTGAAAGTAATATGCCCTGTTTTGAAAAAGGATACAGATATTTCAAACAATCTTCTTAAATATTGGGGTTTTCTAGGATGCTTCTGCATATGGAATACAAATATAATGCATGTGTTATTTCCACCTGAGATACCCAATACTCTTTCTTGGGAATCGAGGTAAGTGTGACCTTCATAGCTTTGTGTGCCATGAATCAAAAAATACCTAGTCCAAGAGTTTTATGCTTCCTGTCATTGCCCATGAATCAGAGACAAGCTACCTTATCACAGCATAATATAATATGATACATTATATTATATATAATACATAATATTAATATAGGTAAACTCTTAGACTCTTCTAAGGTCTTGACAAAAATCCTCAGGTTACTATTCAGTGACCTTCACTGGATCATACGTGTTGATTCATATAACCCAGAAGGTTATACACTTAAAAACATTGATACACACTTTTCCACACACAGACACATTCTCAAAATGTCTGATGTCACATCATATTTATTGTTGTTTTGTTATTACTCCCCTTTGTGGAAATACCTTAAAAGGAAGACCCCATTTGCCATTATTTGCAATAGAAAAAGAGGAGCCTTTCTGCATAAATATGCCACTCCATAAATATCCATGACATCTTTAAAATCCACAACACTGACACCATTTTGCTGTTCTCTACAATCTGTAGAGTGCTTGCTTTGCCTCCTTTGCTTCTGATGCTTTGTTAAATAAGTGTTCAAATGTTCAAAATGAGTGTCTTTACTGAATTAGTTTTTTCAAAAAGACAAGAACCCAGGGGCTTGTCTGGAATCAATCAGAACAAGAGATTAGTTTTTAGAGTACACTTCATATCACACCCAAATAAGGTTTCAGAATTAAGTCATTTCAGAGTTTCTACAAGGAACTTACAAGCTATTATTTATTGCTTTTTATTAATAAAAGTCTGATGATTTGAATTCAACCTTTTAATTTTCCAACAATATCCTTCTAACCATTTCAATGTGGTTCATTTGATTTAAAATTTTAATAGGCTTTCAGATATGCTTGGTTATTGTCAGTTCTATGTGAGAACCTCATTAACTTGATATTTTGGTGGAGTTTTAAATTAAAATATATTTTAGTTTTTCTTCCTAAACCTGTGCCTCTCTCCAGTTTAATGGAACCTACCTGTAAGCAATTTAATATGCCTTAAATTTGCTTAAAGTAATTCTTGGTGGTTGAAATGAGAAGTTTTACTTAGTAGATAAAATATGTTTCTATTTTTATCTCTTAAATGTTTGGAATGTGGGAGAAAATGTACTCGCCACTTTGCTCCATAGGATAACTTGAGGAAGTACACTAGTAAAAAGCACTTTAGAAAATATCTTGACATGCTGGTCAGATGCAAGGGAGGGTACCCTAGATCTCAGCTATTCACAGCTTGATATTACCGCCGGACGGTCTGACAGCGCTTGCACCTAAGTAAGCTGATTTGTTAACATCTCTCTGTTTTGGAACTGGATAAAGCAAAATGGTTCTGTTACATTTTTTTCTATCATAATTACAACAAAAAATCAGAAACCGATGTGTGTGTATCACTGCAGTCTAAGCATCTAGTGAAAAACTTCTACAAATATAGAAAATCTTTTGATAATACCATCAAACAATATAGTATGATAAAATATTTAAGTAGAATAATAAAATATCCTTAAATATATTAAGGTAATTGGTCAAACTCTTACCACAAATACAGTACTTTTTGTGTGAATGGTACTAGGTTTTTTTCTTTAAAATCACAATGAATAGTTTTCTTTTTTTTAATTATTTGTTTAAAATTTTTTATATTAGTTACAGTTTATTAACTTTGTATCCCAGCTGTAGCCCCCTCCTACATTCCCTCCCAATCCCATCCTCTCTTCCTCATCACCTCCCTGCCCCTCTCTAAGTCCAATGATAGGGAAAGTGCTCCTTCTGTTCCATCTGACCCTAGCTTATCAGGTCTCTTCAGGACTGGTTGCAATGTCCTCCTCTGTGCCCTAGCAAGCCTGCTACTCCCGGGGGGGGGGGTGTCTGAGATCATGTCAGAAACAGTCCCTGTTCCCCTTACTAGGGAACCCTCTTGGATACTGAGCTGCCATGGGCTACATCTGAGCAGGGGTTCTAAGTTATATTCATGCAATTAGCAATAATTGTGCCTCTGATAAACTTCATTGGTGTTATTATTGTTGCTGTTGGAATGAAGGTACTAGAGAGAAGACGAATCTATGTAAATTACCTGCATTTCCTGAACACAATAAAACAAATATATGTACTTCAGATTAATTCTAACCAATAACGTGGTTAATTCATAGAGGAAATAGCCAACTTTTAATGAAAAACACCTAAATGGTACAAACAAACTGAGTGACAAGTTATCAAATTGAAATACATGAAATTTGTTTTGGCTGGTCAATATTAGCAATTTCATAAAGTTGAATGTAATACATCCATAAAGAACACAGAATATTATGAATTTGACTTTTCTATCAACTTCAATTTATGTATTCATTTGTGGTTCAATCAAAACCCAACATAAGGTAATTTTAAAGTCCATAAAATTTGTATAAGAGGCTTTTTATAATAAGAAGACAGAAGTAAGTTATATCAGAAATTATTATCAACTTATAAAAACTGAAGTGTGATAGTGGTGAATAGACAAAAATTAAGAAGATAGAATGCCCCGACCAGCGGGACCCAGTTATTCGTGGGGGCGAAGGGGGTCGCAGCCTGTAAAAGATGAGCGGGAGAAAGGAAGGACTCAAGCAAATGTACACTTGTCAAGAGTCAAATTTTTTTGAACCAAAGCAGGCTTTTAAGGCCAACCTTAGATAGGGGCGGGGCGAGGGAGGAGCACAGTGTGGAATCCTTTTTACTCAGGGAGGGGCAGGTTGGAAAGTCCCACTTTAGAGTCGCTCAACTCAGGAAGGGGCAGGGTGGAAGTTACAGAATCTTCTTGGCCCGGGGCCTGGAACACTTTGCAGTTATTATAGGAAGTCAAGGCACAGTTAGCACATCTCTGTAATTGTCAAGCAACCAGGTGCAGCAGGGTGGAGGGAGTGAAAAAAGGTCGGAAGTTTCTCGGGGCTTGCCTCCAACATCTCCCCCTTCTCTGTATACAAGAATGGGGATAGGGAGGTTACCGTGACCCGCTAATGGTGTCCCAAAGAAGGGCTCATTTTGGCAGCCAATTATTTTTGTTTAAGAGTTTAATTTTGGATCCAAAGGAGCAAACCATCAGAGAGGCGAGCGTTCCCCAGAGTAGGTCAAGCGTTGTCACTCATAGGCCATCGGTTTTGACAAGGCTATTTAGATTGACCATAGTACAAGGGGCACTCATCATAGCTATGCCCTCATAAAAGGGCGGAGTGGGGGGAAAACAGATCCAGCATTCATCATAGGTGGGATTACTGGTGTTATGAATTGCTTCTTGGGAGGCATTAACCAAGGAGAGGATGAGATCCGTAGAACTCAACCGTTCCTCAGGGAGGGTAGGTATAAAGGGGGTCACAGTAGGTAGGGCCGACTGAGCAGTATTAGGGGTGGCCGGACCAGGGGAAATCTTATGTCCGCCAAGAGCAGAATTAGGCCCAACAGCGACGGGGGCTTTATTTGGGATATTTTTGAGTAGAATAATCTTAAAGGTGAGGCCAAAATCTTTTCCCTCCTTATATAAGCGAAGGCCCCACTCATATCCCCTGCCAGTCCAGGTTTGTTTTTTGCCCTCTCCAGTGAAGGAGATTTCAAGGGGATTACACCATCCCTTTAAGGATGAGGAGGATTTGCAATCATTATAGGCCTGTGAATAGGATCCATATGGGGACGATCCAGGCGGGGTAGTGCCCTTTCTTTTTACAGTAATATAGTCCCAATTGGAGGAAGGGTGCCAATAAGTATCTCCGGTGGTTTCACAGCCCCAGGAGGCACAAAAATAATCATTAGCCCATCCACATTTATAATTTAAATTTCTATTTCTATGGCCCCCAGGGCAAACATAAATTCCCTCCCAATGTAAGGCAAGTGATGTTCTTTGTATATCACTCCCACACCCCTGGGCTGACCAAGAGGTATATTATGGGGGGGCCTGTGCCAAGGGGCCATAAAGGTCTGGGGTCCCCCACTCAGCATCCACTCCAAGGGCGAGAGCGCAAAGATCAATCTCGAGGTTAGGCCAGTGTGGGGAGGCTCCAGTATAGGAGCTGGAATTCACTACGTCCCCAGCCTGGTTTTTAATAACCCAGGTATAATTATAAATTTGATAAGGGGAAGAAGCACTCACCATCAGCCGGGCCACAAGCAGGGGCGCAAAAAACACCAGGGAGGGCGGCCTTACTCTCAGCTCCATTTCGGGGATAGGCTACTGCCTTGTTGGACCTAGTATGCGTCCACCCCGACAATTACAGTCAATTTGCAATCAGACGGCTGTGGCTAATCAGTCATACACCTATACCAAAGCTCCCAATAACACCTATCTTGCCTGTGCCACGGGACTTACCACCTATGTTATAAATAAGAATTTTATCCAAAATAAGGATTACTGTGTTGTTGTGGTTATCCTTCCTCGATTTTTTATTCATGACCCTGAGAGCTTTCTCTCCTTTTATGATAAGGATGCACCCACTAGAGTTAAAAGAGAACCCATAACTGCTGTTACCCTTACGGTACTTCTGGGTCTGAGTGCTGCAGGGGCAGGAACTGGGATTGCTTCAATGGTCACTTCCCAGCAGCATTTTTCTCAACTTCAGATGGCCATTGACAAGGATTTCAGTGACCTACAAGAAGGAATTCAAAACCTTAAGGACTCCTTGGCCTCCCTCTCTGAGGTGGTTTTGCAAAACCGGCGAGGCCTTGACTTAGTTTTTCTAAAAGAGGGAGGCCTTTGTGCCGCCCTTAAAGAGGAATGCTGTTTTTATTCTGATAAGACCGGATTGGTACAAAACAGCTTAGATAAGGTCAAAAAGAGCCTAGAAGAACGCAAGAAGGCTCGAGAACAACAAGAATCCTGGTATCAAAATTGGTTCGCCACCTCTCCGTGGCTTTCCACCCTCCTTCCCAGTCTCTTGGGCCCCCTCATGGGCCTATTCTTGCTCCTCTCTTTTGGCCCTTGGGCCCTTAATCGTCTCACAAACTTTGTTAAGAACCAAGTAAGCTCCGCAATCAAGCCCGTTGGAGTCCACTACCATCGCCTGGCTGGGGAAGAAGAAGAATCTGCCGCAGAGCTTCCACCTGATGTCCCAGCTTCCCGCCCCCTCGATTTCTCCACCCTAATATCCCCTGGCCCAAGATGGAAGTTCTGGGGCCGCTCGCCCAGCTAGATCTGGACTTTTACGATTCTCACAATTGGCTGACCAATTCGTTAAAATCAATTCAAAAATATTTAACAAATGTCTTGTAGCTCAACTCGGGGTTAGCCCTCATTCTTTCTGAGGAGGATTAATGCATTACAGTTTCACAAACCGAGAGGTCTGGTAAGTCAGTGACGGTTGTGTGCAAGTCAGTCTTTGCCCACCTAAGACAGGACAGCCTCGCAAGAAGAGGAGGTTGTTCCAATGATGGGTAACGGCCAAGCATTGCCTTCCACCAGGCTCAGACCCCGTTTGTGCCCCTAATTATAATGAGGACTTGTGCCCACCGCACTTGTTGATATGCGCTGTCTATGGCCCTAGCACTCTGAGGGTTTTTGTCCCATTGCACCAGAAGTGGCATAGACCGTCGACAGTGGTGGTGACGTCCTGCTTTGGGGAATGCAGCCTCCAGAACTTGCTTGTGTGGATAACCCCGAGTAGGCTATACAAATTGACTCTTCCAAAATGCCTTTTTTATGCTCATTGAGAATCCTAAAGGGTCCCCTCATTTAAAGTGATAAAAAGGGAGGAGATGTTGGGAACTGAGCCCTGGGACCCTCCCTGAGGGCCTGACCTGCCAGATAAGCACCAGACGTCAGCAGGCCATAGTTCCTTAAGATCCATTATTCCCGAAACTGTTTGCTTTGGGACACATTTACGACCGCAGATGTTATCTTTGGGCCTTATGACCCTTTACCCTATCTTCCCAATCTTGGGAACTTCCCACGGAGGGTCTTGGTATTCTTCCACTGCTACTTCACTTTTCTCACCCCTCTCCCCCGCCCTGCCAGAACCATGCTTTAAAAGAAACACTAAAGCTCAATAAAGCTGACACTTGACTGGCAACCGTCTGCTTGTGTCCGTTCTCTCTCTCGCCCATATTTTCCAGGATTGACCCCCTTCGCCCCCACTAATAACTAAGTCCCGTGGGACGGGACAATAGAATATGAATATTCTTGAAGCAGGCTTCTGAACTCTGCCCAAGTTGAGGGCTGGAGAGGTGGCTTAGAGGGTATTTGTTCAGTAAAGGCAAGATCTCAGGTTTGTTTTTGAAGTCCCATGGAGGTGGACACCTGTAATACTAGCACTGGGAATCTGAGACAGGTGAACGCCAGGTTTTCACTGACCAGATAGTCTAGATACAATGGCAAGTTCCATATTAATTGATAGATCTTGTTTCAAAGAAATTCAGGTAGAGAAGCTTCAGTGCAATACATGCCAATGTCAACCTACGGCTTATATAGGCAACTGCATAAGTAATTGCTCCCAAAATCACACATGCATGTAGACACACACAGAACCAGACAAACACACACACTGTACATAAACAAACATGAGCACACCCACACACAATGAAAAGGAAAACAACGTGAGTTGACTTTGGAGATTGACTATGAAATTGATACAATGTTCAGTGAAGGATCCTCGGAAAACTAAATGTATGTTTGGGAATAAAATACACCCTTTTCTTCATATTGTGTACAAAGATAAATCTAAATAACAAAGTATGAAAATGTTGATAACTTAAATATATTCCTTTAAGAAGTAAATATAAGTAAATGTGTATAAGATATCACAATAGAAAATATTTTAATGCTTTAAGATATTGTTTTTAAGTTTTGAGATTAAAGAATAATCACAACACCTCTTTCCTTTCCTTTTTCCAACTCTTTCGTGCACTCCCTTGTTCTTTTTCAAATTCATGGTCTCAATTTACTTAAATATACATATACACATATGTACATACACAAATACCTACATACACATATTCTCTGAGTCCACATAATATCACTGTGTGCTTGTTATTTCAAACCAGGCCACTTGGTACTGAATAACCATGTTAGAAACTCTTTCCAAAGGATGATGATGACGATTTCCCCTGCTCTCAGCATTCCTTAATTGCCTGTAGCTCCATAGGTAGGGCGGGGGCCTTCTGAGACTTAGCGTGTTTATTGTGTTTTGTCCTTGTTCAGGTCTAATTTAGGCTGCCATGTTGTTGACTGCTCGTGAGTGTAGCTTCTTTGACATTTGTAGGAGATAAAACTTTTATAGAAAAAAAATCTGATTTATCTTACTCTTACACACTTGTACCCTCTTCCAAATGATCCATGGTGCCAATGCTGTGTTGTAGTTATCTGTGGGTGTAAAGATAATTATTTAAGATGTAGTTAGGAATAATGCTTCCTTAAAAATATAAAAAAAAATCATTAAACTTTGGGAAAATTGACAGAACTAGAAAATATCATATTGCATGAGTTAACCCAGAACTAAATTGGACAAATGTTGCAAGATCTTTCTAACAGTTCTTAGCACCAAATCTTTACATTTATATATAACCTGGATTAACTGAAAATAAAAACAAAAACAGGAAATCAGGAAACTAAAAATGGATCATTGTTTGTGTGTATAGGGGGACAAAAGAGATAGCAGAGTATCAGAGATTCTTGAAAAGTGAAATAAGATAGAGATGGGAGGGAGAAAATACAGGACAGTAAAAATTACATTACCAGTTAGGATGTCTGAATAAATCATAAATAACTATATTATTTTCTATCTAAAAGTATATCTAATGCATATAAACCTCTGTATTCTTATAAATATACAGCTTAAATGAAAATTTTATATCTGAGCTACCAATGTTCCCCAAGAGCCATAGACCAAACTCCAATACAAGGCATGAGAGGCCTCGTTTTTAGTTTTTGGTCAGAGATATCCAAGAGATTCCCCAAACAGTACAGGCTGCTGCTGTTGGCCTTGTTCAGTTTCGAGAGTAATATAAATCCCAAGATTTGAATCCAGTACTTTGGAAACATGGTCTTGAGGATCTGAGCTGGTTCTGACTTGGAAACCACCTACCTGAGAGACAGCTTCCAGAGTACAAGAAAATACCATGCACACTTTTTCAAGGAAGAAAAGTAACCCTGAGTCCTGTGAAGCACCATCATGACCAGCTTGGCATTAAGCAGTAGTGGCATGCCCACCTTGGCAGTAACCAACATCGGTGTAAGTAGACTTAAGGCCTGGTTAATGAGAAAGAAAACATGCTTGGAAAAATTTATTAAAGAAGATATAACATTGTATTTGGGGGTACAGATCTACAGTTCTTCATGCTCAGAAGACTGAAGAAGGAGGATTTCAAACTCAAGGCCAATCAACACAACAGAGTTAGTTTTTTTTTTTTAATTTTATTTTTTCTTATCAGCTACATTTTATTAACTCTGTATCCCAGTCGTATCCCGCTCCCTCATTCCTCCCAATCTCACCCACCCTCCCTCATCTCCACCGTGCCCCTTTCCAAGTCCACTGATAGGGGGGCCTCCTCCCCATTCATCTGATCCTGTTTTATCAGGTATCTTCAGGACTGGCTGCAAAGTCCTGCTTTATGGCCTAACAGGACTGCTCCTCACTTGGGGGGTGGGAAGTAAAAGAGCCAGCCATTGAGTTCCTGTTAGAAATAGTCCTTGTTCCCCTCACTTTGGGAAAACAATTGGTTACTGAGCTACCACAGGCTACATCTGAGCAGAGGTTCTAGGTTATATCCATACATGGTCCTTGGTTGAATGTCAGTCTCAGGAAAGACCTTGTGCCCAGATATATTTGGTCCTTGTGGAGCTCCTATTCTTTCCCCATCATACTAACTCCCCTTCTTAAATGATTCCCTGTACTCTGCTGAAGGTTTGGTCATGAGTCTTTGGATCTGCTTTGAAAACACTGATAGTTAGTCTTTCAGATGCCCTCAGTAGACTCCTGTCATATGTTCAATGCACATCCCATCTGTCTTTCTAAACGAGGATTGATCATCTTACCCATGTCAACTCTCTTGATTATCTTTTTTAGGTGTATAGATTTCATTATGTTTATCATATCTTATAGGTCTACATAAGGGAGTATATACAGTGTTTGTCTTTCTCTTTCTGGGATATTTCTCTCAGAATGATCTTTTCTAGATCCCACCATTTGCCTGCAAATTTCATGATTTCCTCCTTTTTGATTGCTGAGTAGTATTCCATTGTGTAAAAATACCACAATTTCTGGACCCATTCCTCCGTTGATGGACATCTGGGTTGTTTCCAGGTTCTGGCTATTACAAATAAAGCTGTTATAAACATGGTTGAGCAAGTATCCCTTTTGTGTACTTGAGCAAGCTTTGGGTATATACCTAGCAGTGGTATATCTGGGTCTTGAGGAAGCATTATTCCTAATTGTCTGAGAAAGCGCCAGATAGCTTTCCAGAGTGGTTGTACCAATTTACATTCCCACCAGCAATGGAGGAGGGTTCCCCTTTCTCCACAACCTCTCCAGCATGTGTTCTTACTTGAGTTTTTCATCTTGGCCATTCTGATGGGTGTAAGGTGAAATCTCAGGGTCGTTTTGATTTCCATTTCCCTGATGGCTAATGAGGTTGAGCATTTCTTTAAGTGTTTCTCTGCCATTCGATATTCCTCTA
>REGO01000303.1:2173451-2186453 GCA_010120015.1 Rhombomys opimus
TGTTCTTGGATTCGGTTTGCAAGTATTTTATTGAGTATTTTTGCGTCAATGTTCGTAAGAGAGATAGGTCTGAAGTTTTCTTTTTTTTTGTTGGGTCTTTCTGTGGTTTAGGTATCAGGGTGACTGTCGCTTCATAGAATGAGTTTGGTAATGGACCTTCTGTTTCAATTTTGTGGAATAGTTTGAGGAGAATTGGTGTTAGCACTTCTTTGAAGGTCTTGTAGAATTCCTCCCTGAAACCATCTGGCCCCGGGCTTTTTTTGGAGGGGAGACTGTGAATGACTGCTTCAATTTCCTTGTGGGATATAGAGCTTTTCAGTCTTTCTACCTGATTTTGACTTAATGTTGGAAGATGGAATCTATCAAGAAAATTGTCCATTTCATTTAGGTTTTCAAATTTTGTGGCATATAGCCTTTTGTAGTATGACCTAATGATTGTTTGGATTTCCTCACTGTCTGTACTTATGTCCCCCTTTTCATTGCTGATTTTGCTAATTTGGATAGTTTCTCTCTGCTTTTTAGTTACTTTGGCTAAGGGTTTGTCTATCTTGTTGATTTTCTCAAAGAACCAGCTTTTTTTTTTTCAGTGATTCTTTGAATAATTTTATTTGTTTTTAATTGATTGATTTCAGCCCTGAGTTTGATTATTTCCAGCTGTCTGCTCCTCTTGGGTGTATCTGCTTCTTTTTCTTCTACGGTTTTCAGTTGGGCCATTAAGTTGTTTGTATGTGATGTTACGAATTTCTTCTTGCAGGCACTTAGTGCTATAAATTTTCCTCTGAGCACTGCTTTCAATGTGTTCCATGAATTTGGGTATGCTGTGCCTTCATTTTCATTGAATTCTAGGAAGTCTTTAATTTCTTTCTTTATTTCTTCCTTAACCCAGCTGTCATTGAGTAACAAGTTGTTCAGTTTCCATGTGCGTGTCGGCTTTTTGTTATTTTGTTGTTGTTGAGGTCCAGCTTTAGTCCGTGGTGGTCAGACAGAATACAAGGGATTATTTCAATCCTTTTGTATCTGTTGAGGCTTGCTTTATGACCAGCTACGTAGTCTATTTTGGAGAAGGTTCCATGCAGTGCTGAAAAGAAGGTATACTCTTTTGAGTTTGGGTAAAAAGATCTGTAGACGTCTATTAGGTCCATTTGATTTAGGGAATCTGTAAGTGTTTTTATCTCCGTATCTGTTTTCTTTGTAGTTGATCTGTCCCTTGGTGAGAGTGGAGTGTTGAAGTCTCCCACTATTAAGGTATTAGGATCAATGTGTGATTTAAGCTTTAATTTAAGCTTTAATTTAAGCTTTAATGTTTGATTTAGGAATGTAGGTGCTCTTGTATTTGGGGCATAGATATTCAAAATTGTCATGTTCTCTTGGTTGATTTTTCCTTTGATGAGGATATAGTGGCCCTCCTTATCTTTTTTGATTAACTTGGGTTGAAAGTCTATTTTATTAGATATTAGGATGGCTACTCCAGCTTGTTTTCTGGAACCATTTGCTTGAAAAACACTTTTCCAGCCCTTTACTCTGAGGTAGTGTTTATCTTTGCTGCATAGGTGTGTTTCTTGGATGCAACAGAATGTTGGATCCTGTTTCCGCAACCATTCTGTTAGTCTGTGTCTTTTTATTGGGGAGTTGAGTCCGTTGATGTTGACAGATACTAGTGACCAACAATTGTTACTTACTTTTGATGTGGGGTTGGTGTTGTCACTGAGTTTCATTGATTGTATTATTTTGGTTTTTGTTGCTGTTGTTGTTGTTGTTGTGTAGTTATCTATTTCCTCTGTTTCCTTAGATGTAGTTGTTTTCTTTGGTTTGGAGTTTCCCTTCTAGTAACTTCTGTAGAGCTGGGTTACTATGTAGATATTGTTTAAATTTGGTTTTGTCATGGAATATTTTGAATTCTCTGTCTATATTGATTGAAAGTTTTGCTGGGTATAGTAGTCTGGGTTGGAATCTGTGGTCCCTTAAGGACTGTATGATTTCTGTCCAGGCCCTTCTGGCTTTCATAGTTTCTGTTGAGAAATCTGGTGTGATTCTGATAGGTCTACCTTCATATGTTACTTGGCCTTTTTCCCTTGCTGCTTTTAGATTTTTTTCTTTTTTCTGTAGGTTCAGTGTTTTGACTGTGATGTGACGTGAAGAATTTCTTTTCTGGTTTAGTCTACTTGGTGTTCTGTAGGCCTCTTGTATGTTTATGGACAACTCCTTCTTTAAGTTGGGAAAGTTTTCTTCTATAATTTTCTTGAAAATATTTTCCGGACCTTTGAGCCTGATGTCTTCTTTTTCTTCTACTCCTGTTATTCTTAGGTTTTGTCTTTTCATGATGTCCTTGATTTCTTGGATGTTTTGTGTTTGGAACTTTTCTGTTTTTATTTTTTCTTTGAGATACATGTCAATTTCTGCAATTGTATCTTCGGCTCCTGAGATTCTTTCTTCCATCTCTTGTATTCTGTTGGTGATGCTTACCTTTGTAGTTCCTGATCTTTTCTCTACGTTCTCCAGCTCCTGGTTTTTCTCTATTTGTGTTTTCTTTATTGATTCTAATTCTGTTTTCATGTCTTGCACAATTTCCTTCATCTGTTTAAATGAGGAGTCCTGCTTTTCATTGACAGCTATTCTTTTGTCCGTTTCCTCTCTATGTATCACTAATTTTGCCTCTACTTCTTTGGCTATAATTGCCTATATTTCTATGAGAGCTTTGTTTATTTCTTCTTTATTTGCCTTCATTTGTGTGGACATTTCTTTGAGAGCTTTGTTCATTTCTTCTTTGTTTGCCTCAATTTTTCGTGGTCATTTCTCTGAGAGCTCGATTTGTTTCCTCTTTGTTTGTCTCAATTTCTTTGGCTATTACTCTGAGGGCTTTGTTCATTTCATCTTTATGGGCATCTAAAAGCTGGAGAAACATAGTTTTGAGGTCGTTTTCTTGTATATCTAGTGAATTGAAGTGTCCATTGTTTTGTGGGCTGCTGGTGATGTCATTATGTCCTGATTTTTGTTGGGTGTGTTCTTACGTCTGCCTCTAGCCATCTGGTTATTTATAACCCTCACTGTTTGTTCCTCCAGTTTGTAGTTCAGGCTATGATCGTCTCTTTCTGTTTTCTGGAATGTTTTTTCAGTCAGATGAGAGAGGTTCACTGATTTGGGAGTGTGCATTGTGGTTTCAGTTTTGCCTAAGTGAGGGATGTGATGCTGGTGCTATTCACATGTGCTTTTAGCGGGCGCAATGTGCATGAGCGGATTCTCTGACTATTGAAGTGGCCTGCAGGCCACTATTATGCAGTTCTGTCTGAGATCCAGGGACTGTTTGCCTGGATTACACTGGTGGACCCACAAGGCAGAGGCTTCAATGTTGGGGTCGCTATCCCAAGAATCCCTATGATGCCCATACTAGGCGTGTGGGTGGCAGGGATCTCGTCTGATTGCTTCTGTGGAGAGGCACTGGTCTGGGGCAAACTCTCCCTAGAAGGCTCACTCACTCTCTTGCAGGGCCAGTTGGAATGCACAGGGGTTCCCCTTGCTCTCTACTCTCTGATTTGGTCCTGCTGCGGAAAATGCGCGAGTAAGCTAACAGTCAGCTCTGTGACACTGTGGCCGCAGGACTCGGTGTCCACCTTTCCTGTGTGCTGCCTCTCTGTCCTATCCCTCTGCCAGGAGGGGTTATGTTGACTGGTCCCGAGGTGGCGGGGGAAAGAGCTAGGTTTAGTGTTCTCAATCCCAGATCCCGGGCCCAGATCTTTCTGCCAGAAGCAGCCTGGCAGTAGAACCTATGTTTGCTGATCCTGAGAGAGCACCAGGTAGGGTTGAGTGTCCTCAGATCCAGAGCTTGGGTTTCTCTGCCAGAGGCCACTGGGTGAGATGGAGAGGGTCCATCTCACTGTGTCCGGTGGCAGGCTGCCTCTCTGTCCTTCCCCTCTGACCTTCCCCTCCACTAGGGCAAGCTTATAGAGGTGCTCTCAGGGGAGTGCCAGAAGGGGTTGGGACTTTCCAGTGCTGATCCTGAGCCACGGTTTCTCTGCCAGGGTTCGTGGGGCCACTGGTGATAGGACTTGGTGCTAGACCTTATTGTGCTGGACCCAGGAGAGTCTCAGGACGTGAATGACCACAGTCCCAGATCCCGAGCTGAAGATTGTTTGCTAGGAGCAGCCAGCAGCACTCGTGTCCCGGCACTGTGAAGCTGCTGTGCACCTCTCTATCCCTCCTCTCTGCCGAGGCAGGGTTATGGCAGCGTTCGGGAGTGTCAGAAAGGATTGGGTTTTCTCAGCCCCGATCTTGGATTGGGGTACAGACAATGTGGTCTGTGGCAGCTTCTGCTGGACGCCTCCTGCCTTCTCGGAAGAGGGAGTAGGGATTTTGAGCTGGGTGCACAGCTGCTCTCTGCGTGCGGCAGAGCTCAGTTGTGATGGAGGCGGGTACCCGAGGTCAGCGAGACCTTCCAGGGGAAGACTGGGTGACCCATGATTAGTCAACAGAGTTAGTTTACATATAGCCTGGTCTACTTAGTGAGATCCTATCTCAAATTAAATGTTAAAAAAAATTACAGTTTAGACATAGAGTACTTGTCCACCATGCATGAAGTTCTAGCTTCAATACTCAGTATTAGAGTTGGCCATGTGTATGTCACAACTCATAATGGGCGGTGGGTGGGGGGAACAGATCCAAAGTTGATAAGTTAGAAGGTGCTAACTCCCACTCAGAGGTAGAAACAGAATAGGCAGCAGAAGTGGTTGAAGAGAAGGAATAGGGTAAGAGAGGGAGCATGGAGAGAAATGAGGGTCGATATCAGGCCTGGGGAGAGTCAGGGTGGGAAGACATAGGGTTTGCAGAAAGAAAAGAAGCTTTGGACTGGAATTTCCCTGTGACAAGCTAGAGACGTCAGACAGGGTAGGCTCCTGGGAAGATGTGAGGATGACTCTAGCCGAGACTCCCAGTAACTGGGTCATGAGTATGAAGAGGCAACTCTGTAACTGGACAAACCCCTAGTGGAGGGAGGGGAACACCAACCCACCCCAAAAAACTTCGACCCAGATTTATGCTGCATACAAGATGTACAGGGACAAAAATAGAGCAGAGATTGAGGGAATGCCCAACCTGCGACTCACCCCATGGGAGAGCCAAACCCTGATAGAATTAATGATACATACTCTGCTATGCTTGCCGTCAGGAGCCTAGCAGAGTTGTCCTGAGCTGCTCTAGAAGCTGATGCAAATAGATGCAGAGATCCACAGTCAATCATTGGGTGGAGTGCATGGAAAGTGTGGAAAAGTGGGGGAAAGGATAGAAGGACCCTGAGGGGACAGTGGCTCCACAAGAAGAGCAACAGAGGCAACTAACCAGGACCCACAGGGGGCAGGGATGCTGCGGAGACAGAAGCACCAACCAAAGACCATGCATAGACTGGGCCTATTCCCCCTACGCAGATGTAGCTGATGGGCAGCTTGGTCCTTTTATGGGTTCCCTAGTAAGGGGAACGAGGACTGACTCTGACATGGACTCTGTTGCCTGCTTTTTGACCACTTTACCTTGGAGGGGCTATCCCACCAAGCCACAGGAGAAGAGGGTGCTTTCAGTTCTAATGTAACTTGATATGATGGGGTGGGTGGGTGGGGACCCCACTTCTCTGAGAAGTAGGAAAAAGGGAATGGTGGAAACAGGGGGAGCGTGGGACAGGTGGTGAGGAGGGAGGGAGCTATCATGAGGATGTAAAACAAATAAATGAAATTTAAAATAAAAATAAAGCTTTATTTTTAATTTTTAAAACTTGCAAATTTCAAAATATTTAACTATTTTGAGAAAGTGGATATGTGAGTGTTTTGTGGCTGTGTTTATACTAATAACAGCAGATTCCCTGGACCTGCAGTTACAGCTTTCTGATACGGATGCTGGAAACGAAGCTCAGAGCCTCTGCAAAAACACCAATGCTATTAATTGTAGAGCCGTCTTTCTGACCTCTTGCTTACAATTCTTTAATCCATAAAAAACACATTAAATTACTCAATTCAAAATTTTAGCTTTTAGCATGTAAAATAGTTCAGTTATAAGTAGAATTTTAAAAATTGAGAAGATTTTCAACCAAGAACAAAGGGAAGTTATTTTATATGACAGAAGTGCACACAACAGTATAAAATATTGAAGTATTAAGGTGTGTTCAGTTTTGTTTGATTGTGAGAAATACAAATTGAAAATATTTAATTATTGCTCAGGCAATCAAACCTACAGAGCTTTATACATTGTGCTCATTTCAAGGAGAGAGTTTTGGGAGATGGTGCAACAGGAACTGTCACACAGTGAGTGAGAGGATAAATTGGAAATCACATTGTAGATGAATTTAAATCGTTCAGTGAAATAAAAATGTGAGCCTTTTTGTATAGAAAATACCTTTCTATGCATGTCTCCTAGAGAAATTATTTCTCATATATTCACTGAACCTATACAAGACTGTTACCATCAATATTATTCATGTTAGAAGCATTAGAATGGATCAAAAACTCCATCTTAATAGCTGTTACCATGTTAAAAACTATGGAAAACATGAGTAAATTTTAGGCTACATATATGCCAAGTAATTTTCAAGAAGGATTCAGATCCTCTTCATGATGTACATTAGAGAACAAAGGAAGAAAGAAATCACAGGAGGGTCTTGCTTTTAAGTGGCTTTGCAAAGGTTTTGCATTTAAGTGGCTTTGCCATCTACAGAAAAATGCCAAAATTTAAATTCCAGTTTTTAATTTATAGTAATTTTATTTATTACTATATTATGCTATATTATTTATTATGTACATATCAAATTTTTCAAAATACATAAATACAGCTTGTTTAGTCCAATATAAGGTCAAATACACACACATACACACAAATCTCAAGGCTGACCCTAAATAAATTCTACTTTTTTTTTTTTTATATTTGCAGAAGCACCTGTGGAAATGAACTCCTGCGCTGTTTACAAGTTAGGAATATTCATTTTTCTTCTTGTTTTACTCTTCTTATATTAGTTTGTTCTGGTGATATAATATTGTTGTTGTTTGTCCTACTAGAGATTCAGATATTGAAGACTTGGAACATAGGATTACAACAGTAAAGACAGGGCGATTTTTAACAGATGGGGCTGGGTGCTCATCCCTTAAGTCAGCAGTGGGCACTTAGGCCCTTTGTAAGGCACCACTTACTAGGATAAATATTTCTCTTTGGTTTAAACTACTTCTGGAAATGCATGTATCTGTTTGTGAGGTCAGTTGCTGACAGATACAAACCCATGTGAACTACTGATGGCTCAGATGAGACCCAGATGGCAGTCCCTCCATCATCAGATGCCCATAGAATATTCTGAAATCGTGTTGATGGCTCCCTCACCTGTTTTAGACAATGTACTCCTTTACTCTATATGTCTCAGAAAAAAATATCTCCGAAGAATTGTTCCTTGGTCTCTTAGTCTCTTAGTTTAGCATCATGACTAACAGCCATCTTGCTTGCTTTGAAAATCTCCATCTTGAGGTGGCAGCAGAAAGACAGTTGACCTACCTTCTTGTATGTTATTTTCTCTATATAACATATTTATTATGTGTTGTATTTATTTAATATATTATATATTACAGTTATAATATTTATTAAAAGGACTGTTGAAACTGCCTCACTTCTGGGTTGAAATGTCTTTGCAAAATGGTCATAATGGAAATACAGCTAAAACAATGCAAACTGGTAAGTAGCAGAAATAAGTAAGAGGAAATGCTTTCTGAAAACCTGATCAAAGTGGGTAAGATCAATATTAATTTGTAGAATTCCAAAAGTGAATTTGTGAACATATATCTTAGTTGGTATTTAGACAATCAAGAGGATTAAGGCCAAGTGGTTTACTATTAACAACAAAGATACCGAAGATGCCAGCAATTGCATCAAGCATGCAATTGATCAGGAATTAACAATATCTTTACTCTCCTAAATATTTTGTTTATGCATACCATATGTACTGAGAGATTAACTTTCTCATTAATAATTTATGAAAAAGTTCATTATAAATGTATCAGTATAAAAAATAAGTTGCCCATAGGGCACTTTATTGTTCTCTACTACTTAACATTTAAATTGATACTTTAGGTAGAAAATATCACATATTCAGGTAATATACTGAGAGACTTATTTTCAGGTAAGATGTGACTTGCATCATAATTATCTGTTAAGCTTACTTTTCATATTTTTAATGTGATTAACCTTTGAAATCTGTTAGTTTAAATAAAAAAAATTCTTAACCCTATTTGGCTGATTATATTACTCTTCAAAATGTCTATATTAATAACCATATATTTCCTAGATAAAGTTCTAACAGAATTAATTACTAAGAATTCTGAATGTGTGGGAGTATAGAAATCAAGGTTAATAAAATGACCGTAAGGCTGAGGCAGGATAAATGTTTATTTATTTTTAAATGTTTCTTTTGAAAATTTGGGCACTGGCTGTATTAGAACATATAGTGACAAAGTTTTGTCAATAATAAACCAGGAACAATCGATGAGACTGAATGAGTTGCTCAGAAGATGTTTCTTTAGAAACAACCTTACTCTATTGGTACGGCATACACTTAGCCTCCTTACTGTAAGTTCTAAAGAAGAAGCCCTGGACTTCAAGTCTTCTGATACAGAAGTTCAGATACACGTAGTTATTTTTGAATATTAAGGTGATAAAACTCTACCTTGAACAGAATTTCAGTGCAGAAAAAAACCCTTTTGTTAGTTCTTATTAATAACCTTCCTTGAAAATATATTTTACGGCATTTAAATTATTTTTTAAAAAAAGAACAACCAAAAATCAACTACCTACGTACAAACAAAACCAACACACACACCACACACACACACACACACACACACACACACACCACACAAACACCAGAAGCACATGGAAGAGAATTCTAAAAAGGGAACACATTTAAAGAGAGAAACAACAATAAAATTATATAAAATAAAATATGAAAAATTTATCTCTGTATTGAAGAAAAGCCTTATATCTTCTAAGTCATGGAAAAATAAAACAACAGCAACAGAAATGTATCTGTCTCCTTTTTCTCGTTATGTGGCCCCAAGCCCGACGCCTGAGACACTGCTTTCACATGAGCATCCATGTGTGTGTCAGGTCGCTCAAAGTTTTCTGTTGTTCTTTTAAAGGGTGATAATTGCACTTTTTAAGGCAACAGACTACATTTTCAATTAGGGTAGAATCCAAAATGCAGAGTCCAAAAACACCTTACATAGCAGACTCTTTGAAAATGGAAGCTTATTATACAGTGAGATCTCAGTCCAATTAACATTGAAAAGTGATATTATTTTAGGCAACATTTTCCATCTGTCTGAAAAACAACATGGCTGCAGTTGTGTGCATGTCTGTATAAATATCTCTGTATTTTGACATCACATCATCTTAGAAAAGCATTTAATCACTGAAGTAAAGAAAAAAAGAGAAGTACTCTAGGAAACAAAATAATATTACTATATTAGATGAAACTAACTCCCCACAAGCTCTAAGGAACAACAAGTGTGCAATAATCAGGGTTGGGATCGGAAGCAGTGTGGTGGTCAACAGGTGTCACACAGAACAATAAGATATTTTATATTAAATGAGATTAATAGCATAGTGTGTTCAGACTTCGTATACTTATGGTTAAACTAAAAATCACAATATTTTATGGCTTGGACAAAGATGGCTATTTCAATTATGAAGGTGTAAAATCTATGCCCACTCAGGATAACCTTTTCTAGTTTCATTCCTTTGCTTGTAAATTTAATGACTTCCTTGTTTTTAATAGCTTAGTAGTATTATATTGTGTAAATGTACCACAATTTCTGTATCCATTCCTCCGTTGAGGGACATCTAGGTTGTTTCCAGATTCTGGCTATTACAAATAAAGCTGCTATCAACATAGCTAGCAAATGTCCTTGTTGAATGGTGGGGCATCTTTTGATTTCATGCCCAGGAGTTATATAGCTGGATGTTGAGGTGGTGTTACTCCCAATTTTTTGAATAAACACCAGATTGATTTCCAAAGTACGATACATATGGCATACACTCACTTATAAGCAGATACTAGCTGTATAATATAGGTTAGCCATCCTAAAATCTATAGACCTAAAGATGCTAAACACTATGGAGAATCCTAGTCATTCAGAATGGCAAACAGGATAGACACCAGAAGCAGTAGAGAAGAGGAAGCAGGATGGGATCCTACTATAGAGGGTCCTCTGAAAGGTTCAACCCATCAGAGGATCAAAACAGATGCTGAGACTCACAGCCAAACTTTGGGAAAACCACAGGGAGAATTATGGAAGAAGAGAGGGATAGAAGGACAAGGAGGGGTCAGGAGCTCCACAGGGAGACCAACAAAGGTAAAAAAAAAATTGAGCCCAGGGGTTCCTCCAGAGACTGATGCACCAACTAAGAACCAAGACCTCCTGCTCAGATGTGGCGAATTGGCAGCTCAGTCTCCATGTGGGTTCTGAATAAGAGGAGCAAGGTCTGTGTCTGTCATGAACTCAGTTGCCTGATCTTTGATCACTTATCCCTGGAGACGTGGCCTTAGGAGGCCACAGAGGAAGACTATCCAGGCAGTCCTCATGAGACATGATAAGTTATGGGCTGATAAAAGAGGAGGATAACTCCCCCTTTCAGTGGACTAGGGGAAGGGAATGGGGGTAAGAGGGAGGCAGGGTGGGACTGGGAGGAATTGAGGAAGGGGGCTTCAATTGGGGAATGTAGATTTTATAGCATGCTGAGAAAGACTGCTTTGCTGGTTAACCTTCAAAACAGTTGTCCCTTGATATCCATAGGGAATTGGTTCCTATCAGGTAATTCGTATCTGTGAATGTTTCACTCCCTTATATAAACCCACAGAAGTTTTATGAATTACCTATGCAAACCTCATGTCAACTTCAAACCATTTCTTGTTTAATTTTAAACAACATAATGCTATGTAAGCCCCTCTTATTCTGAAATGGTTAGGGGAAAATGACCAAAACAACTCTGCACATGTCTGGTGCTTAGTTAGTTCTCCATTCAGAGTTTCTTGGACCATGAGGAGCACACAGATACTGAAGGCCAAGAGCACAAATACAATAAGGGTATTTAGAAATATAAATCTGTTCTGGGATCAGAGCGCACGCTATAACTGTCAAGGTTAAATTAAATAACTTCGATGTAGTGGTTCAGATGAATCAAATGGCTTGGCAGGAAGTAAGAGTGTTAATAAATGGACTTTCATTTTGCCAGCTCTTAAATCTCCTGAAATAAAAGAGAGAGAGCAAGTATCTGGGAAAAATCATTAAAATGTATTCCTGCATTTAATTTGACGGTGAACTTTGGGAACGTGTCTATTAATCTCTTCTGTGACTTTTAGGTTTCTGGCTTTCTTTGCAAAATATTTCGACTGCAACACCAAATGGCTGAATCAAGTTCATATATACTTGCACGTACTCCTGAAATAAAGGCTCCGTGAAGACTGAGTATCTGCTGTGCATGCTTGGGCATTGGTAGCTTCATCCAGAAGCTCTTTCCATGGAAGTCGGCAGAGGTAGAGAGCTTCCACCATAAAACCCTGTCCGTCTTCCACGGCTCCTTCATCAGACATTCCGGAACCCCGAACCCGTCTGGACTCTGTTCTCCTGGGAGGCCTGAGATGTGCTGTAAACCTATTCTCACTTGCCTGTTTTGTATGTGGCGATTCATTCTCACTAAACATGACGTTTTTCCCTCTCTTAGTGTGATCTCAGAACTTTCCCATACAGATTAACTTTTCGGTTTTCTGTTCAATTGCACTTCTTTTATAATAATATTGCTCTTTATTAGCTGACTTTCCACCCATTACTTGGTTACAGATGTATTTGAAAATTCTGTTTCAAGGTAAGCTAAACAAGATAAAAATTCTCATCCTCAGTAAAAGCACTGCTGTGAGGTTGTGTTTATTTCTTTTAGCTTCTCCACTTACTACCAAGCTTTTTCCCCCCTCATATCAGATATAGCTTTATTCAAGCCCCTCTATTATTTTATTCTATATTTCAAAGTTACAATTGTCTTCAAATATCTACCTCCTTAATTTTTTGGTTGACTGCAATCTGTGTCTGGGTTCAGAATTCCCATTTAAGCTCCAGTTGAGAAATTTCTAAGATTCTTTCAAATTGTTAATTTCTCATCCTGCCAGTCTCATGCCACATGACTTGGAAAGGTCGAGTGTGAGATCCAGCTGTACCACTCTTGAGCATATACCCAATGTATGCTCCAGCCAACCACAAAGGCACCTGCTCAACCATGTTCATTACATCTTTATTCCTAATAGCCAGGAACTGAAAACCTCCTAGATGTCCCTCAACTGAAGAATGGATCAAGAAAATGTGGTTCATTTATATAATGGAGATTACTCACCAGTTTAAAAAAAATGACATCATGATATTTGTACACAAATGCAACTAGAAAAAAAAACATCCCAAGTGAAATAACCCAGACCTAGACAAATAAGGTATGTATTTATTTATGTGTGGATATTAGTGAGCAACTAACTGATAATCTAGTTACAATCCACAGACCCAGAGAGGTTAAGAAAATATTAGGGTTATACAGGGAATCATTGATTTTTTTGGGGAAGTGGAAATAGATAAATTATGCAGGTGGACTGGGACCAGCTGAGGAAGGGAGTATGCTGGATCAGATGAAAAATACAAAAAAGATGGACTGAGAGAGTGCTGGAGAGATGGCTGGAAATGGTGGGCATATGGCTAATGGCATAGAAACCTGGTGCAGGCACGACTTCCTGGAATCACCAGGACTCCTAGTGATAGAGGATAAAGAGTCAGAGCTGGCCATATGTAGCCAGGCAAACCTTTCGGTGTTGGACCCAGGGTAAATTCTTAAAGTGCTGGCATAGGAGGTCCCATGAAAATTCCTTAAACAGGGTGATAAATATAGATCTATTTTCATTTTTCTGCATGTAGACATCCAGTTGGTCCAGCACCATTTGTTGAAGATGCTGTCTTT
>REGO01000303.1:2188039-2201866 GCA_010120015.1 Rhombomys opimus
AGTGGTGATGAGGGAGGGAGGGAGGGACTGGGAGGGAATGAGGGTTCGGGGCACGGCTGGGATACAGAATTAATAAAATGTAACTGATAAATAAAAAAAAAGAAAGAAAATTCCTTAAACAATCCAGACTAATGCTGAGACAAAGGGTCACTCTCTGAAACTTACAGCGGGGTTGCATTCCTGAGGAGAACTTCCACACAGCTCACTGGAAGCAGAGAGGTCAAGCTGATGCAGGCTTGGACCCTTCTTTCCTACTTTCTTGTATTTTTGATATGAGAAGAAACTCTGTAGGGTATGGAAAGTGAAAATTTGGTATCAATCCAGCCCCCAAACCCTCCACCTATGATGTGTCCTGCCCACAGGACATGCTAGGTCAATGGTGGCACAGAACTTGTAAGCGTGACTAGCCAATGTTTGATTTAACTTGAGGCCCACTCCACAAGAGGAAGTCTGTCCCTAACATTGCTGGCCAGAAACCAGAGACTAGATGGCCCAGAGACCTAGGGTAAATGTAAACACTACTGGCACACAAAAAATGAATGAAATGATTCCTAATGATAGTTTTCTATTCTCATAGATGACTTCTGTGTCCTGTCACCATCAGAGAGGCATCCTCTGGCAGGAGAAGGGAGCAGGTACAGAGAACCAGGTCCATCCCCTTTGGAGATCTAGGAATCCCACAGAAAAGTGGGAGGAAAGACTGCAGGAACCAGAGATGATATCGCCAAGAGAGGATAGGAGATCTGTTTTAGGATGCAGAGTTCTAGGGACTGGAAAGGCAGTGTCTCTATGGTCCATTACAGTGACATAGAGTCCAATTTTCCAGGTTATCCCTGTTTTTCAAAGGTGAGAAACTTCCTTTTAGACCTTTGATTTCATCAGCACTAGAATATATTTTTCTATTCTGCATTCCTTGGAAGGGCTCTTTTTCTCTATATATGTATTTATCTGAGTGTTTTTAGGAAGCCTTTGTTTCACAACACCTCCTTTCATAGTTTCACTCTCCATGATTTCAGTGTTTAGTCCAGGTGTTGGAGTGTCCTGCCTTTTCTTTACTACTGTCAGCCTGAGCTCATTCCTGAAGACCGTCTTAATTGGGAGAGGATGAGGGAGCAGGCTACAGTTGGGATACAAAGTGAATAAACTATAATAAATAAAAAATAAATAAACAAAATTCACAATTCTATGCATGCTCTGCTGTTGTGCCCCTAGTTGTCAAGAACAAGGTAGTTTCCATTTTTATAATGTCCTTCCCTCCAGCAGTGAGGAACCCTCTTTCCTTATAGATCATACCATGGACATGTGCAGAAGCAAAAGCATAGTGACTATCCATTTATTTAGTGATATATTTTCTCTTTCCCCATTTGAGACCCTGGTTTACAACAATCAATTTTGCTCTCTGGGCTGAGGTATCTGGCCATTAGGCTTAGGCCTAAATCAATTCCGTCAAAGAAACTAATGCAGCTCCCAACATACCTGGCTTCATCTTTAATGAAGCTTCTCCCGTCCATGTAAAGTATTATATCAGATCCTTCAGAGGGACATCTATTAAGTCTGGAAGAATCCACCTGCAGCACCATGATTACTTCAAGACACTAATGAAGGAGCATAAGCTGCTCATCATTGGGCAAGAGAGTAGCAGGACAGATGGTGGTGGGTTTCCTAAACCATACTGGATGATGGAGTAGGAGTAGGTCCTGGCCCTGGGTCACATGGGCATTAGGCAGCCAGCATTCTGGTGTTTTTCAGAGGAGGGCCTCAACTGCATGAAGTGCTATAAGATGCTGACCCAGAGTTAAAGTTTGCTTCTTTCACTACAATAGTGGTGGCTGTCATGGCTCTTAGACAAGTAGGCTCTATGAGGTTTCAGGGTTCAATAATTTGAACAAGTATGTCACAGGATGTGTCCATGGCCTTAAAGTTTGGGTTAAAACCCTTTTTGCCATCACTTTTGTTTCACAACCAAACAGATGAAAAGGTTTGAGACATCCAGAAGTATAAGGCTGGAGCTGAAGTCAGAGCTGTTTCTAAAGTCTCAAATACCTTTTGTTCAGTCTTAGTACTGATTAGGGGATCAGTGCCCCCATTTGTGCTGGTGTATAAAGGCTTTGCTAGTTCTATATATCCTGATATCCAGAAGTCGCAATACCATCTGCACCTAGGAACTCTTGGACCTGTGTTGTAGTCTTTGGAGTTAGGATTTGAAAGATGGAAGCAATCCTACCCTGAGACAGTCTTTCTTTGCTTCACCTCAATTGGCAGACAAAATAGGTAGTTTCTGATATAAAAAGTTGGGCTTTCTTAGCAGAGCTCTGTAACTCTTGCATTTGTCCCTCAGTGGCCCATTTACAATTGATTCTAAGTGCTCTAAGATGTATTGAGGTCCTTGTATGATCTCATTTACCAGGTTGTGGGCTTCCTGGCTGCTGTCAGGAAAATCCAACAGTAGGTGTCTAGAGCTCTTTATCTTACATAACCTTGCCGTGCCTTTTACCTTACTGTACCTTACCTTACCTTACCTTGCCTTGCCTTACCTTACCTTGGTCAGTGTTAGGATCCCAATGGGGTTGGTTGGATAGAAACACACTCTCAGTGAGATTAGCATTATCAGCTAGAGATCTCCTGTCTGGATCATTTTCTTAGTTTCAAGCTTTATGTAGTCCCTTTCTTCTGATATAGACAGGGTAGCCAGTAACTGTTGGAAGTCATCCCAAGTGGGCTGGTATATATAGACAACAGTCTCTAGGAGAGAATGAATGCCTGTGATTTCTCAGAGAAAGGGGAGTTCTGTAATCTCCATTTGTCTAAGTTGAGAAAGGAACATAAAACATAAACAGTGGTTAGGGCTCCTCCCTTGGATCCTGCTGGGTGTAAGAATTCCAGACTGAGTTGAGTTGGGGGAGGGAACAGGAAACATGGTCAGAACCACTGTGGTTGTGTGGAGGAGACACTGTAGGGGAAAAAGAAAAGGACACCTGAGGTCAAGACTGGAGATGGGTCACCATTTTTCTGGCGACAAAGTGTGTAGATAGTTCTTCCTCCTCTGGATTGATGGATAGAATTTTTCATCTTTTTCCCTTTAGGGCTTTATACCTTTATAAACCTTTTTTCCTGGTTTAAGAGAATAGGTCATAAGTCATGAAGGAGGTTGCTGCAATAAGCTTACCCACACATCTATGTAAAGGAAGCTAATCAGGGTGAACAGGAGTTCCTATGATACCTAGCCATACTCAGCCAAGGCCTTTCTAGGGTTGTATGTACCTGCAGACAGCCACTCAACATCAAAAGAGGGGCATTCTAATTCAGAGTCTGGAGACAGACTTGTAAAATGGATACTCCACCTTCCTGTTTTTATTATATGCCTCCTGAAAATAATGAGGGAAACATTTCAGGAAGAGAATTGTTTAGAAACAGACCTGCCCATAGTTTGACATTCTGGATTTCAATTCACAATGACATTAACAGACTTTTCAGAAGAGGCAGAGACAGACTAGACAGAAACATACAAAAATAATAGACAAATTAAGGATGAGTGGCTACCACTCATAAACCAAAACAGACAGAATCCCGTGACATCTCACAAAGACATTTCCTATGTGTCCAAATAGAAGGCGCCTTAAACAGGCTTACCTCTAGAGGTGACAGGCCAGGTAACTCTCACTGAAGGAAGTTTAGACAGGGTGTGCTGGAAGGGCCTGGACATCAGCAAGTGCTGACTCCCTCTGTTGGAGCCCTATGGAGTGCTTTGGGCAGTGCACCTCCTAGAAGGTAGTCCACACCAGCTGTGGTCAGATCCCAAACTGAGACCTGGGAGTTGGTCAGACTGGCTAGGGTCTCAAAAATATATCAGTGGGACATCTAAATGTTATGGGCTTAAAAACTCAAAAACCACTCAGCAGGAGCTTGGGTTGGGAGTCTGTCATAAGCCAGCAGTGATTGGACAGAAACACTTCTCACAGAGCAGCCCTAAACGCATATTACAGGAAAATTTAAAACAAAATAAAAACAGAAAAACGACATCCATTTTGGCAGTTGCAGGGGAGACAAGTAAGAAGTTTAACAAGAGCTGAGAATAGGCAGTGAGCTGGGGCATTTTGGACCTGAGTTTCTAGAACAGTGTTGGGTACTTCTCAAAGGGAGTTCTCAGGGCAGGAGATAGAAACTTCAGCTGAGAAAAGACGGAGAAATCATGGGTGTGTCAAATTCTAAAAACAGGCTAAAGCACGGTCAACTTGAATTTTGTAGGAAACAGCAATGAACTTGTTCTAGCCTTATAACAAAATGGCTTTCATCCTTAAGGTGGAATCAGGTGGCCAATCCTCATTTCTCCTTAAAGTTTTTTTTTTTTTTTAATTTTTCCTCTGTTCTTTGATGCTATCTGGGTACTTCATTGTATTTAGGAGTCATGTTTCTATCAGATCTTAGTAATTTATATATTTGCAGATATTTTTGTTCTGAGGTATTTTGTAAGACATACTAAATTGGAATTCTGTTATTTTGTTCATCACTAGATTGAAGTCATAAGCCTTGGAAGATGAAATGCTGCATTCTGTACACTGTTGTAGGGGTACATATTACCAAAGTGACATGTTACTGTTCATATATTTTTCCCTATTTTCTTTGGGCCACATAGGATTACTTCACCCCAAAAATCAGCTAGAAGAAAACCACGAAAATAACTTCCAATTTCCCTTAAGGGGATAGGGTAGGTTTTTGGTTGTTTTCTGGGGCTATGAATGTTTATTGACATTGGGAGCTGGTTATAAGTTATTAATAGTCTTATTCAGAGAGAAAATGAGGTTAGGCTCAGGGATTTCTCTCTTTTCTTTTCTCTTTGTTTCTTAGATAAGGAGAAAAGAGGTTGAAAAGAAAGAAAGGGGAACACAGAGATATTATATAGTAATAATAGGACAAAAGGTAGATTATTGAATCTGCTCAACTTAAGGCTTTATCTGTTATTCTAAAATAAGTTTTTTTTAGCTTATTAGGATAGGATTTTGTATATTGATGCAAAATAAGTCTATTTTTGATACATTGGTATAAATTTTAGTGTATTGATACAAATTCATGGTTACTTCCAATACTTTAAACTGCTATTACAAACTGTTTAGGATATGCAAGTTAGTTGTTAATCAACTCATAGTTATATCGGACAATAGTCTAATTTATCACAGAAATATACATCCTAGGTTTAACAGCTAGAACTGTCTGAAGACAGCAGGTTAGCTTCTGCTTAAGCTCGGATACCTAAAAAATATGGCACTTAAAATGTTTTTATTACTTTAAGGATTCTTTGACAATGAGACAAGTAATCTCCTGGTAGCACCCAGCCTGCCTCAAAGAAGGTAATGAGCATTGAAGAACCTCCATATGGAGATGGCTTCAAATGTGGCAAACCAGCCATACAGGCAAAGAAAATGCCCTAGCTTTATGACAGACAGAATTCTGCCTAAAATGGACAAGCTCAAATGTAGGTCAAGATGACTGCCAAACTCTGCCAAGAAAGGGCAAACAAGTCCTAAATAGTTCCTGATTCATATATATGTCTGTCAAAGGTAATGGGACAGAAGGTTGAAGATGATGGTCCAACGTTATAGAGAGTTTTGGGTGGCTGTTCAGGCAGCAAACTGGCTCTGTCAATTTTCTATTTTCTAGCAGCTGCTAACATGTGTTTCCCATTTACTCAAGTAATTAATTTTATTCCTTCTCAAGTCTCTGATGGTGTTGAAGATTGGATAGTCATAGTATTACAATTAGCTTAGTTGCTTAGGAATCAAAAAAGATGCTGTAGGTCTAGATAAATGTTTTTAGGTTTATAGATACAAAGCATAAAGATAACTTTAGTACAAAACCCTAGATCCTCATAGATAAAATAGATATTTTCTTCAAGATTGCCACATACATTTAGACTAGACAATATTGTTGGTATAATGTTCTTGTGGAATGTATACAGTTTACCATTGTTCATTCTAATACTGATTTCTCTACTCCACTATTTGATTTTAATCTGGACATTGCATTGTGATGCTTATTCTAAGAATCACCTGTCACAAGTTGTGTAAACATGCCACCATTTTTTTCTGTATATTGTCAATTAAACATCCAGCCAGTACTGAGCAAAGGAGAGAATAGGGTAGGACATCCTAGTTTGGAGGGGAGGAGAAGGAAGTGAAGGGGGGTCGGAGAGGAGAGATCAGCAGGAGAGGACTTGGAACCATGAGAAGTGATAAACTAGACCTAAGATATGACTAAAAGCAAGTATAATGTGGGAAATCTGAATGGGAGGAAGCTTTATGGGCTTGGAGGTTTACAATGGAGTAACAATTGCCCAGCATTTGTGCTCTAGGTTAATTAAATAAATATAGTCTCTGTGTGGTGATTTGAATATACAGCTGGTTTAGGAATAACTGTTGCTTAACCTAAATGATAAATTAATAATAAATACTAATATTCAACAATACTATATATAGCCTTAACTATTGGTTTTTATAATTGTTTCATAATTATTCTTACTGTAAAATAAATGGCCTTTTTATTTAAAAAGAAAAGGGGAATTATTGGAGGTTGGTCTGATGCTTGTTACTGGCCCTCAAGATCTGGTTAAACCTATGTTTATTGTGTAAGCCTCTACTTCTGTGTAAACTTCCCAAGTTATTATATCTAATTGGTTGATTAATACAACCTAAATTATATATGATTGGTTGAAATTACAGCCTATACCTTGGCAGGACACAATGAGGTAGGCGTAGCTAAGGTTCCCAGGTTTTGAGGTTCAAAAGAATCACAGGGAATCAGACAGATGGGAAGAGAGAAGGAAAGAGGAAGCCATGATGGGTTAGTGAGGAGAAAATAAAAACACGTGGGTGGAGAGGAAGGCCTTCAATAATGGCCCAGATGAAGACTACAAGCAAGTACCATGGGATTATGGATCAAAGGTAAAGGAGGATTGTGGTGGATGGCATCAGATGAGGCTGGGAGACAGATGGTGAGGTAATTAAACAGCATAGGTAAAATATCTGCCCAATATTGGCCCAAGGTCAATAAGGCCATTATAAAATGTAACAACTGTCTTTTTCTTATTATTTGAAAAATCAGGTTAGATAACAGTGCTGTGACAATCTTAGGGATAACAATAAACCTTATAGAGCCCAAAACTCGTTTTATATTTACAACAACACTAGAATGATAGATGTCATGCTATTCTTGGTTGTCAGTGACTACATTTGAAATTTACTCAAACTCAAAACTGGGGGCATACCTGTGAAGACTATTTGATTACTTTGAAGTAGGAAGATCCACTTCTGATTGGATTCTTTGAGGTACCAAGTCACATCTTTTTTTATTTTTTAGTTATTTTTATTTTTATTATTAGTTACATTTTATCAACTCTGTATCCCAGCTGTACCACGGGCTACATCCAAGGAGAGGTTCTAGGTTATATCCATACATGGTCCTTGTTTGGAGAAACAGTCCATAGAAGACCCCTGTGCCCAGATATATTTGGTCCTTGTGGAGCTCCTATCTTTTCCACGTCATACTAACTCCCCTTCTTTCATATGATTCCCTGCACTCTGCCGAAGGTTTGGTTATGAGTCTCAGTATCTGCTTTGATACACTGCTAGGTAGAGTCTTTCAGAGGCCCTCTGCAGTAGGCTCCTGTCCTGTTACTTGTTTTCTCCTATGTCCAATGCACATCCCATTTGTCTTTCTAAGTGAGGATTGATCATCTTACCCCGGGTCTTCTTTCCTATTTATCATCTTTAGGTGTATAGATTTCATTATATTTATCATATCTTATAGGTCTATATAAGTTAGTATATACCATGTGTGTCTTTCTCCTTCTGGGATACCTCACTCAGAATGATCTTTTCTAGATCCCACCATTTGCCTGCAAATTTCATGATTTTCTCATTTTTGGTTGCTGAGTAGTATTCCAATGTGTAAAAATACCACAATTTCTGTATCCATTCCTTCGCTGATGGACATCTGGGTTGTTTCCAGGTTCTGGCTATTATAAATAAAGCTGCTACAAACATGGTTGAGCAAATTCCTTGTTGTGTACTTGAGCATCTTTTGGATATATGCTTAGAAATGGTATAGCTGGGTCTTGAGGAACCACTATCCCTATTTGTCTGAGAAAGCATAGATTGATTTCCAAAGTGGTTGTACCAGTTTACATTCCCACCAGCAATGGAGGAGGGTTCCCCTTTCTCTACAACCTTTCCAGCACGTGTTGTCATTTGAGTAGTTGATTTCAGCCATTTTGATGAGTGTAAGGTGAAATCTCAGGGTCATTTTGATTTGCATCTCTCTGATGGCTAAGGATGTTGAGAATCTCTTGAAGTGTTTCTCTGCCATTCTATATTCCTCTAGAATTCTATATTCCTCTAGAATTCACTGTTTAGCTCTGTTCCCCACTTTTTAATTGGATTACTTGGTTTATTGTTTTTAACTTATTTAGTTCTTTATACATTTTGAATATCAGCCCTCTGTCAGATACAGTGTTGGTGAAGATCCTTTCCCAGTCTGTAGGCAGTCATTTTGTTTTGACGACAGTGCCTTTTGCTTTACAGAAGTTTTCAGTTTCATGAGGTCCTAGTTATTGATTGTTGCTTTTAGAGCCTGTGCTGTTGGTGTTCTGTTCAGGAAGTTGTCTCCTGTGCCAATGAGTTTTAGGCTCTTCCCCACTTTTTCTTCTAACAGATTTAGGGTATGTGGTTTTATGTTGAGGTCTTTGATCCCCTTGGACTTTAGTTTTGTGCAGGGTGATAAATATGGATCTATTTTCATTTTTCTGCATGTAGACATCCTGTTAGACCAGCACCATTTGTTGAAGATGCTGTCTATTTTCCACTGAATGGTTTTGGCTTCTTTGTAAAAAAAAAAAAAAAAAGTATTCATAGGTGTGTGGGTTTATTTCTGGGTCTTCCATTCGGTTCCATTGATCCTCCTTTCTCTTTCTATGTCAATACTATGCAGTTTCTATTACTTTTGCTCTGGAGTACAGCATGAGATCGGGGATAGAGATACCTCCAGATGATCTGTTGTTGTACAGGATTGTTTGGGAGATTCTGGGTGTTTTGTTTCTCCATATGAAGCTGAGAATCTTTCTTTCAATATCTGTAAAGAATTCTGTTAGTATTTTGATGGGAATTGAATTGAATCTGTAAATTGCTTTTGGCGGGATGGCCATTTTCTCTTTGTTAATCCTACCAATCCATGAGCACGGGAGTTCTTTCCAACTTCTGATATCTTCTTCAATTTCTCCAGAGATTTGAAGTTTTTTTTTTGTTTTTGTTTTTGTTTTTGTTTTTTTTTTTTTCAAACAGGTCTTTCACTTGCTTGTTTAGAGTCACCAAGGTAATTTATGTGGCTATTGTGAAGGGTGTTGTTTCCCTGATCTCTTTCTCAGGCCTTTTGTCTTTGGTATACAGGATGGCTTCTGATTTTTTTGAGTTGATTTTGTATCCAGCCACTTTGCTGAAGGTGTTTATCAGCTGAAGGAGTTCTCTGGTTGAATTTTGGGGGTCGCTCTTAAATCTGAATCTCGAGTCAGGAAGAGCCACCTACAATCCAGATAATTTGAGCTTGAAAAACCCACCTCTATTCTGGTCCACATCTTCTGCTGAAAGCCTATATATGCATATGAAAGACGAAGAAGAAGAAGAAGAAGAAGAAGAAGAAGAAGAAGAAGAAGAAGAAGAAGAAGAAGAAGAAGAAGAAGAAGACTTTTGTTATTTACCTGTTTGCTCTTGCCTTGCTAGCAGACCCATTCCTTCAGTGGCATTAAAGTTCACTTATTTTGGATTCCAGTGTATACTGAAGACCAGCTGAGACATCCAGCTTCATGGATTGAGTGACCCCTGTATTGTTGAACTTTCCATTCACAGCCAGCCAATTTTGGAGTAGTTGGATCACAGCCTGAAATTCATTCTAGTAAATCCCCTTTTTATAAATAGACAGAGCTTCATTCTACAAAGTTTGTTACTCTAGAAAGCCCTGAGTAATACAGTAGTTCTTCACTGCAGTACTTCTGAATTGCATTCTTGTGACACTGTAATGCAAATGACAAAGTGTTAAGTATCTGGAAAAAAAAAATACTGGATTCCACAACAGTGACCAGCAGGCACCTTAATCCTAAGAGTGCTATAGTAGAATGCATCCCTTGGCAGCAACACAAGGCTCCTAAATCAGACCTCTTCAACAAAAGGGAAATCATGTCTGGTAATTAAACCTGGCTAAATACATGGTTCTAGTGAAATAATGGATCTTGGAGGAAAAACTACACTCACAACTTTGGTAATTCTGCCTAATCTCCAATTACATTCAAAATATTTATGCTTGTATTCATGGAGAAGTACAGTTCTTCTCACCAAGAATTCTTATCTCTGCAACAGTTAAAAAATTAAATAAAATCACAATCAAACTGCTTAGTTGTGGAGCCCAGTCTCAGTGGATAAAATTAATATATAGTGCCTACACCTAATTTTTAGAGATCGGTGCAGAAGAAGTGAGTAAAAAGATTATAAGAGCCAAAAGATTAGAGAATTTATTATCACACTGTGTCTCCATGAAATGTCAGAGAGGCTACATCCATTAAGTCTCATCAACATGGCCACCTAAACATGGGTTGAACAAGCAGGACACCAGTAGCCAAAATAATGTAGAAAGGGAAAAGATCAGGAGACCTCAATCCTACAAGAGATAAAGACAGCTAAGGAATGCTTAAAGTAGGAGAATTAATATTCCCTATGAAAAAGCCCTCATTTAGTTATCCAATACCTAATGGTTAGCCCTGAAAATATACATGTACATGTGTATATACACAAAAATATTTAAAAACAGTCAAAGGAAAAAAAAAAGAAAATGAACTAGAGGGAGAACAAAAGAGAGACAGGTACCATTAAAGGTTTAAAAGAAAGAAAGTGAATGGGAAAAATCTAAACAGATTATAATGTGAAAAAAATTAGGAATAAGTCTTCCTGAAGATGCAGCTATATCACTCCTAGGCATATATTCAAAATATGCTCAAGTACACAACAAGAACATATGCTCAACCATGTTTGTAGCAGCTTTATTCATAATAGCCAGAACCAGGAAACAAACCAGATGCCCTCAACTGAGGAACGGATACGGAAATTGTGGTATATTTATATAACGGAATACTACTCAGCAATTAAAAACAAGAAAATCATAAAATCATGAAATTTGAAGGCAAATGGTGGGACCTAGAAAAGATCATCCTGAGTGAGGTATCCCAGAAGCAGAAAGACATACATGTTATGTACTCACTTATAAGTGGTTATTAGACATATAATATATGATACACATACTAAAATCTGTATAGCTAAAGAAGCTAAGCAAGAAGGGTGACTCTGGGTAAGATGATCAACCCTCACTCAGAAAAGCAAACGGAATGGACATCAGAAGAGGGAGAAAACAGGGAACAGGACAGAAGCCTACCACACAGGGCCTCAGAAAGACTCTACCCAATAGGGTGTCAAAGCAGATGCTGAAACTCATAGCCAAACTTTGGGCAGAGTGCAGGGAATCTCATGAAAGAAGAGAGAGATAGGACTGGAGAGGACAGGAGCTCCCCAAGGAGAGCAACAGAACCAAGAAATCTGGACCCAGGGGACTTTTCTGAGACTGATACTCCAAACAAGGACCATACATGTAGATAACCTAGAATCCCTGCACAAATGTAGCCCATGGCAGCTCAGTGTCCAAATGGGTACCCTAGTAAGGGAACAGGGGCTATCTCTGACATGAACTCAGTAGCTGGCTCTTTGATCACCTCCCCCCTGATGGGGGTGCAGTCTTGCCAGGCAACAGGGGAAGACAGTGTAGCCAGTCCTGATGAGAAGTGATAGGCTAGGGTCAGATGAAAGAGGAGGAGGACTTCCCCTATCATTGGAATGGGGGAGGAGCACAGGAGAAGAACAGGGAGGGTGGGATTGGGAGGGAACAAAGGAGGAGGCTACAGTTGGGATACACAGTGAATTCTGCCAGACTCATGTGAATTTATCTTATATTTGCATTCTAATCCAATAAAATGTTACTCATTTTACTTCCAAGCTTGTTCTAACCACAGCTGCTATGGGGAGTGTATTCATATTGTGTGTCTACCAGCTCTGAATTTGTGTCTTTCTTTACATTTTTTAATTTGTTGCAGAAGCTATACAAACTTATTTTCAATATCACAAAGAATTTGCTTAAGTTTTAATTAGGAGTAAGATAGTCTACATATTGAGTTAGGATGAATGAAAATTCTATAGTACTCTTCCAAACAATGAATTCCGAGTTTCTCTTCATACATACATTAGATCAATTTGTCCAAGCATTACAATTAGTATAATACTTGTGAGTCGTGTTTATATGTATATTTCATTTTTGGCACCATTGCATATGTTGCTGCTGATTTTATTTAAAACTTCATTTGTGCATCACAGAGATGAAGGAGTGCAATTAAAGTGTTTATTTTGTTGTAATGTTCTATATGTTGATTAATTCTACGAAAGGTCTGTAAATTCTTGTACATTTTACATAGAAACAAAACTATCATGTAAGAATAGTTTTATTTTTGGTATATCTATATCCATTACTTTTCTTGTTCCTATGACAAAATACCTGTGAAAACAAATTTAAAGGAAGAAAGGTTCAGGGTATAAGAAAGTATATGGCCCATCATGCTGGGAGGGCACAGTGGTGGCCAGTCACATGACAGCTACTCTGGATTCTAGTCTATAAAATGGCACTGCCCACTTTGGGGGTGAGTCTTTGCTGCTCAGTTAACCCTTTCTGTAAAGACCCTCGCAGACATGCAGTTTTTCCAAGGTCATTCTAAAACACAGTTAAAATATGAGTCTAGAGATGGTTCAGTTGGAAAGAGCACTGGCTACTCTTCCTGGGGATCCAGGTTCAGTTCCCAACACCTAAACAATAGCTCACACCATCTCCAAATTCACTTTTAGGAGAAATTACACCTCAATTCTTTTCTGAAGATTCTGGACATACATGCAGTAGTCATTCATGCATACAAAACAGCTGTGTACATAAAATAAATTACTTTAAAGATAAAACTTCTTAAAAGGATTATTTTATTCTTATAAGTTTATGTGTGTGCATGGCTGTCTGTGTGTGCATGTGCTCATGTGAGCACAGGTGCCTGTGGATGCCTGGTGGATTCTCTACAGCTAGAGTTAGGAGCTTGAGTCACCCTACATGGATACCAGGAACCAAACTGGGTGCCCTTGCCAGAAGAGTATGGCATCTTAGTTTCTGAGCCATTTCTTCAGCCCCTCTAAACACTTTTATTTTTCTTCTGCTTGACAATGTTGCTATCAATGACATCATTTGATTTTTTTTCCGTGAGAATTTTTTTTTCCTTGAATAATACCTTTCATGGGTGTAGAATTTTATGTGCCCTTCCTCCACTTTGTTACTCATTCACTTTAAGTTTAAATGTTTTAATTAGTGTCCTTTGCCTCTCACAGTTTCCTTAGAGAGGTCTGTGATTATCTGTCCTTCACAAGTAATTACTTAACTATAACACCCATAATCCATGTGCTTTTTAAGATATTTTTTTCATACTTATCTTGCTCCATATACAATGAGCTTCTGGAACTTATGGTTTTATACTTTTTCATTGAGATTTCTAAATTACCCAACAATTATCCTTTTAAATATTTCATATGCTGCCTTATAATGTTTTTCTTTTACTTTTCTCACTAAAGCATGTTGTAACATTTGAGATTGTTCCAGTTTGGTCATGTTCTCTCTCTTTGTTTTTTTTTTTTTTTTCTCTTATCTTTTTTTTTTTTTTTT
>REGO01000303.1:2201876-2214820 GCA_010120015.1 Rhombomys opimus
TTTTTCTCTTATCTTTTTATTTTCATAGTCCTTTTTTTTTACATTTGAGACAGTTCCTCATCAATTTCATTTAAATGCACATAATCTTCTGTTTCAATGAGACTTTAGTTATTGTCCCTTACTTCTGTTATAAAAATTTTCTTTTAGACATGTATGCTAAGACAATGGATATCCTGTAGTGTAGATTTGCAATACTTATTGTTGTTATCATTTGGCATTAGTCTTTGCTTGGGAAATTACTGATGGTCTTGCTTACACAAATGACATCATGTCTTGCTTCAGATATCTATCCTACATGATGGCAAAAACTTCTCAGTATTCCAATCTGTAAATAGGAAAATGGTAAAGTGATGAAAATATGGAGACTGTACATACACACACAAAATATACACACATAATTATGTCTATGGGTATAGCTTAGCAAGTAGAGAAAGAGGTAAAAATTTGTATAAGTCTAAACTTTGCTCCTGTAAAGAGACAAAGATAAAGTGATCTTGGCAGTAAAAAAATGAAGCTCAAATTTGTAAGTGATTATATCTATATATAATTATATATTTACTTATACATAATTTTATATAATATTATATGTGTGTGTTTAAAATAAATATACAAAGAGAAAAGGAATTTATTTTTGAGAATGATATTAGGATAGTCTCTTGGAGTTGCTGTATCTCTGCTTACATTGCTCATTGCTTTACAATTTCATGTCACCTAAGTTTGTTTAATCTCAATTTCTCACACACACTCTCTCTGTGATCCTTCTGGATCTATTAGGATTTACCATAGCAGGGCTTCCCATTTCCATTGCCCCTCATCTTCTTCCCTCTTCTCTTTTGTTTGTGAAGCATGTCTCATGTACTTGTTGTTGTTAAATATGAAAAAACATGACTCAGATAAATAGGATCTTAGTGTAATATTTTGAGGTCAGTCTGGCAAAGACTTGGGCTCTGTTTAATGTTAGCTTTCGTGATCTCCTTAGAATAAATACCTTATTGTTAAACTCTGTCTCTAAAGAGTGTTTAGCTCTAAATCAGTCTCATCATACTGGAACATGGCTGGATATATGAGGAGATAGGAAGTTTTATAACCTCATTACATCTGTCACTTAGTAGTTCTATGTCCATCATCTTTGATCTTAGCAACTCTTCCTCCTGTGATACAATTTAATTTCCTCCACCATATGTAAGACCAACCAACCAACTAAACAAACACACTCTAGGCTTTTTTTTTTTTTTTTTGGAAGAGAGACTTTTGATCACTACTACTATTGCCTTGGGGAATATAAGATATTTAATTTATTTACCTGCTCTTGATTAAATGGTGGTAAATGGAATCTATCAAGAAAATTGTCCATTTAATTTAGATGTTCCATCAAAGATATCATCCACCATGACCAAATAGGCTTCATCTCAGGTATGCAAGGGTGGTTCAATATATGGAAATTCATCAATATAATCCAACAAACTGAAGGAGAAAAACCATGTGATCATCTCCCTAGATGCCGAAAAAGCATTTGACAAAATCCAACACCCATTCGTGTTTAAAGTCTTGGAGAGATCAGGGATACAAGGAACATACCTAAACATAGTAAAGGCAATATACAGCAAGCCTATAGCCAACATCAAACTCAATGGAGAGAAACTTAAATCAATCCCACTGAAATCAGAGATAAGGCAAGGCTGTCCATTGTCTCTATATCTCTTCAACATAATACTTGAAGTCCTAGCTAGAGCAGTAAGACAAGTAAGGGAGATCAAGGGAATACAAATCAGAGAGGAAGAAGTCAAAGTTTCACTATTTGCAGATGATATGATAGTATACCTGAGTGACCCCAAAATCTCAACCAGAGAACACCTTCAGCTGATAAACACCTTCAGCAAAGTGGCTGGATACAAAATCAACTCAAAAATATCAGAAGTCCTCCTGTATGCCAAAGACAAAAGGGCCGAGAAAGAGATCAGGGAAACAACACCCTTCACAATAGCCACTAATAACATAAACTACCTTGGGGTGGCTCTAACCAAGTAAGTGAAAGACCTGTTTGAAAAAAACTTCAAGTCTCTGAAGAAAGAAATGGAAGAAGACATCAGAAGATGGAAAGATCTCCCATGGTCATGGATTGGTAGGATTAGCATAGTTTAAATGTCCATCCTGCCAAAAGCAATCTACAGATTCAACACAATTCCCATCAAAATACTAACACAATTCTTTACAGACATTGAAAGAAAAATTATCAACTTGATATGGAGAAACAAAAAACCCAGAATTTCCAAAACAATCCTGTACAACAACAGATCCTCTGGAGGTATCACCATCCCTGATCTCAAGTTGTACTACAGAGCAATAATAATAAAAACTGCTTGGTCTTGGCATAGAAACAGACTGGTGGATCAATGGAACCGAATAGAAGACCTAGAAATAAACCCACATACCTATGAATACTTGATTTTTGACCAAGAAGCCAAAACCATTCAATGGAAAAAAAGACAGCATCTTCAACAAATGGTGCTGGTCCAACTGGATGTCTACATGCAGAAAAATGAAAATAGATCCGTATTTATCACCCTACACAAAACTAAAGTCCAAGGGGATCAAAGACCTCAACATAAAAACAGATACTCTAAATCGGTAGAAGAAAAAGTGGGGAAGAGCCTAGAACTCATTGGCGCAGGAGGCAACTTCTTGAACAGAACTCCAACAGCACAGGCTCTCAGAGCAACAATTAATAAATGGAACCTCATGAAACTGAAAAGCTTCTGTAAAGCAAAAGACACTGTCATTAGAACAAAACGGCAGCCTACAGATTTGGAAAGGATCTTCACCAACCCAACATCTGACAGAGGGCTGATATCTGGAATATATAAAGAACTAAAGAAGTTAAAAGGCAATAATTCAAGTAACCCAATTAAAAAATAAGGTATGGAGCTAAACAGATAATTCTCTGTAGAAGAATATAGAATGGCAGAGAAACACATAAGAAGATGTTCAACATCCTTAGCCATCAGAGAGATGCAAATCAAAATGACCCTGAGATTTCACCTTACACCCATCAGAATGGCTAAGATCAAAAACTTATGAGACAATGTATGCTGGAGAGGCTGTGGAGAAAGGGGAACCCTCCTCCATTGCTGGTGGGAATGTAAACTGGTACAACCACTATGGAAATCAATCTGGCACTTTCTCAGACAATTAGCAATAGTGCTACCTCAAAATCCAGCTACAGCACTCCTAGGCATATATCCAAAAGGTGTTCAAGTACACTACAAAGACTTTAGTTCTCCCTGATTTTTTCTCTTAACCTTGTGTTAGTGTGCTGAGGTGCTCTGTGACTTCAGCTCACACATAGGTCGTTGACAAGGTGTTGATTATTGGGTTGCCAGTTACAAAGACAATAGTAATTAGAGTTCAGATACACCAAAGAGTATCAGAAATAAACTTGAATAGCAAATAGTTTGTATAGTTTTAAAATAACTTGAACCTAGTAAAAAAAATACTGGATTTCTTAAATATCTTTAAATATCCCTAGATGAAATATCTTTAAATTTCCAACATTTCAATATGTTAATATTTTGGTCTATTACATTTTCATTTTCTCTATATTCATGTACATACATACAAATTTTCAGAATCATTTGAAAGAAAATTATTTGTAGACCTAATACATAATTTTCTCTGAATACATGCTGCTTTTATTTATTCTTTTTACTGCAATAAAGCACCATGACAAAAAGCAACTAGGGAAATAAAGTGTTTATTACATTTTACAGTTCAAGTCTATCATCAAGGGAACCAAGAGAAGGCACTCAAAGAGGGAACATTGAAGCAGAAACCCAAATGAATGCCACATAGAAATATGAATTATTGGCTTTATTTCCATACCTTATTTAGAATGATTTTTTAAATTTTATATGTATGTACTATAATCAGATCATTTTTGCTCTTTATTTCCTGTCTTTTTCTTCCTGTGTTCATATTTCTCCAATCTCCTTCTGAATTCAAGCCTCTTTTCCTTTAATTATTTTTGTGAAATACAAATTTACATATAAATGAATAAACATAAATGCAATCTTCTAGGTCCATTTAGTATTGCTCGTTTATATATTTTGTAAGGAATAACAACTTAGTTCTAGCATTGGATAAGCAATTACCGAGTTCATCATTGAGGAAGACTAAGTCTTCTTTCAGTGGTCATTAATTACTTGTGGCTATCTACACATGTGTAAATCTTGCTTTCTTCTACATTTGTAATCATCTGCCCAGTGGTGACACTGCCCTTAGCCAAATGGTCCCTCCAAAATCAATGTTTAATCAAGAAAAAAAATGTCTCACAAGCATGCCCACAAATGAATATGATGCAGGCCATTCCTCAATTGAGAGTCTCTCTTTATTAGTGACTAATTTGTATTTAAGTTGTCAAAAACAAACCAACATAACAAGGGCTGTGTGGAATATTGCATTTATTGCCATCATTTAATTTTTTTTTAAATCCAAAAAATTCGTTAATCTTTCTTTTATGTGCTGTGCATTTTAAGTTTATTTTTAATTATTTTTTAATAAATTATTCACTTTATATCTCAATTATCTCCCTCTTTCCCTTTTCCCCTCCCCTAGTCCATTGAAAGGAACCCTTCTTCCCTACCATCTCACCCTAGCCTATCAAGTCTCATCAGGACTGCCTGATCCTCTTCTTCTGTGGCTGGTAAGGCCACCCCACCACGGGGAAGTGATTAAAGAGCAGAAAACCGAGTCCATGTCAGAGACAGCCCCTCCTCCCCTTACTAGGGAACCACATGGAGACTGAGCTGCCCATAGGCTACATCTGAGCAGGGTATCCAGGTGTCTCCATGCATGGTCATTGATTGGTACATCCATCTCTACAGGCCCACCTGGGCCAAGATTTGTTAGATTTGTTGGTCCCCTTGTGGAGCTGCTGACCCTTCTGGGCACTTTTATCATCCCACTTTTCCATAAAAATCCCTGCGATCTGCCCAAAGTTTGGTTATGAGTCTCAGCATCTGCTTCAGTCCCCCACTAGGTAGAGATTTCAGAGGACATGTATGGTAGACTCCTGTCAAGTTGTGCTGTTTCCTCTCTTTAATAGCTTCTGGTGTCTATTCTATTTGCCCTTCTGAATAAGAATTAAGCATCATCCCTAGGATCCTCCTTTTTATTAGCTTCTTTAGGTCTGTGGATTTTAGTAGGTTTATCCTGTATTAGATGGCTAATACTCATTTTAATTGAATACATGCCATGTGTATCTTTCTGGTTCTGGGATACCTCACTCAAGATGATCTTTTCCAGCTCCATCCATTTGCTTGAAAATGTCATGATTTTCTTGTTTTTAATAGTTGGGTAGTAGTCTATTGTGTAAATGAATCATAATTTCTTTGTCCATTCTTTCGTTGAGGAACTTCTATCTAGTTTGTTTCTAGATTCTGGCTATTACAAAGAAAGCTGCTAGAACATAGGTGAGCAAATGTCCTTGTTCTATGGTGGAACATCTTTTGGGTATTTAGTCTTGTGGTAGCACCATTCCCAATTTTCTGAGAAAGCACCAGATTTATTTCCAGAGTGGTTGCACAAGTTTGTACTCTCGCCAGCAATGGAGTAGTGTTTCTCTTTCTCCACATCCTCAAGTTTTTGATCATAGCCATTCTGATGGTCATAAGATGGAATCTCAGAGTCCTTTTGATTTGCATTTCCTTGATGATTAAGGATGGTTGCGTATTTCTTTAAGTGTCTGCAGGTATCTCCATCCCTGATTTCAAGCTGAGAAACAGTAATATTTATAATAAAAAACCTTGCATGTCACTAGCATAGAAACAGATTGGTAGATCAATAGAATCAAATTAAAGACCCAGAAATAAATCCACACACTACAGACACTTGTTTTTGACCAACAAGCCAAAACCATACAATGGAAAAAAGCTAGCATCTTCAACAAATGGTGCTGGTCTAACTAGATTTCTACATGCAGAAAAATGCAAATAGATCCATATTTATCATTCTGCATGAACCTAAAAGTCCACATGGTTCAAAGACCTCAATGTAAAACAGAGACACTAAATCTGTACCCCTAAAGAAGGTAAGCAAGAAAGAGGACCCTGGGTAAGATGATCGATCCTCACTCAGAAAGGCAAACAGGATGGACATCAGAAGAGGGAGAAAACAGGAAAGAGGACAGGAGCCTACCACAGGGGGCCTCTGAAAGAATCTACCCAGCAGTGTATCAAAGCAGATGCTGAGGCTCATAGCCAAACTTTGAGCAGAGTGCAGGGAATCTAATTAAAGAAGGGGGAGATAGAAAGACCTGGAGGGGACAGGAGCTCCCCAAAGAGAGCAACAGAACCAAGAAATCTGGACCCAGGGGTCTTTTCTGAAACTGATACTCCAACCAAGGACCATGCATGGAGATAACCTAGAATCTCTGCACAGATATAGCCCATGGCAGCTCAGTGTCCAAGTGGTTTTCCCTAGTAAGGGGCACAGGAACTGTCTCTGACTTGAACTCAGTGGCTGGGGCTGGCTCTTTGATCACCTCCCTGTGATGAGGGCACAGTCTTGCCAGGCCACAGAGGAAGACAAATGCAGCCAGTCCTGATGAGAAGTGATAGGCTAGGGTCAGATGGAAGGGAAGGAGTGGACTTGGGGAGGGGCATGGAAGGAGATTAAGGAGGTAGAGTGGGATTAGGAGGGATTGAGGGAGGGGGCTACAGCTGGGATACTAAGTGAATAAACTGTAATTAATATACATAAATAAATAAAAAGAAATGTGACCTCATGGAATTGAAAAGTTTTTGTAAAGCAAAGGACAGGGTCAACAGAACAGAATGACAGCCTACAAACTGGTAAAATGTCTTCACCAACCCTACTTCTAACAGAGGGATAATATCCAGAATATATAAAGAACTCAAGAAATTAGATACCAACAAATCAAATAATCCAATTAAAATGGGGTACAGAGCTAAATGTAGAATTCTCAACAGGAATATTGAATGGTGGAGAAACACTTAATAAAATGCTTGGCATTTTTGATGATTATGACTCATTTTATATGGACTGAATTCAACATTTTTGACAGGGAAGTGAAAGAAAGGGTGCTGTGGTTTTGGGTTAGTATTTATAAGGGGGCATATGATACTTATTAGCTACATTAATTTCAAAAAATGAATTGTAAGAGTTATTTTGATTTCCTCAATTGGGTGGATGAGATGAGAGCTGTTCTCAAGCCTTCCTTTCTAACTATCTCTGGACTTTCACTGGTTGGTTCCACTCTGCTGTTCTCGCCTAAACTCCTCGCTAAGGTGGCTGATTCAATCTGGCTTCTTTTGGCTTCTGGTTGAATTGCTCTGCCTAGTTTCAACTCAATTCTTGTAATATGTTTTAATCACCTAACTCCTTCGCTTTCATTGGATCATTCTGTCTTCACCTGTGTCTAGCTTGTTCTCTGTGCAACCTCTCTTTGTAAAAATTATCCTGGTAATCAATTCTTGGTTTAAAAAAAATCTTTCTTTCCCTGTGTTGCTCTTAATTAGCCTATCTTTCCTTCCTTTTCTCATGAGAGTTGGGCATATCTTATCTCTGAAATATTTTATGAAATATTTCTCAGATTTTTTACTTCGTCTGTCTCTCAAGTACATATCATTTTCAATACTTCTTCTTCCTTCTAAAAGCTAAACTTACCTTCACTCTTTGGAATTAAAGATGTGTACTAAAGGCATGTTTGTATTCCAGCCAGATCATACTGTAATACAGAGCATGTCTGCATTTTAGCTAGCTCATATAGAACTAGAAAGTCCTTGGATAAGATCCCTTGGCAGAACAGCCATGTTGCTGGATTAAAATGCCTCTATATTAAGCCTTATTTTATAATAAAGGTAGCATTTGTGAAGTATCTGTACAACATAACAACTCTTTTGTGTCACCATCTATGGGTACCTTGTCAGGACACCATAAACAAATCTCTTGCTTCTTATTATAATCCATTCTCTACTTTGCAAATATCGACACTGCTTTTTTTTTGTGGTGTTTGTCTAATTATATTTTCCTGTTTTTTTTCTCCCTAAATTGCTGTTTTCTTAGAAGTAATATTTCAACATGACAGAAGAAGAACATAAAATTTCTAATTTTTTTCCTTTCCTCAATTATTATGTTGCCTTACCATGTGGCTATTCTTTGGCAACACACACATACACACACACACACACACACAGAGAGAGAGAGAGAGAGAGAGAAAGAGAGAGAGAAATAATGTAAGACTTTATCTCTAGTTACCATTATATAAATAAATATAAGTGACATTTGTAAAATCTTAGTAAAAAATATTTCAAAACAAGAACACATGTACAGTCTTTATGAATAAAATCATCAGGCTATCTATGCATTGATTTCACACCAGTGTGGGCTTAACTAAGAAAGCTTGACACTTTGTTTAAGAAACAAGTACAGGCTTAGGACCTGTATAATAGGATATTAGTCACAGAGTTCAAGAGTCTAAATTTTTTTATCCAATTATATACTATAAAAGAGCCAACAGATGGGAAGGTCATTACGTGTGCCCTAAGCTATCTTTCCTTCTTAACACTAAAGTAAGTGAAAATTGTTTTTTGCCAAATGTGTGTAATTATTTGTGAGATGCTCAGACCCTGATGTCATCATCCCCACAGTGTTTCAAAGAATAAAAATCACATACAACTCCTGTGGGGTTACAATGAATCATAGTTGGATTTAAAGGAAGACTAAGAAGATCTTCCAACAGATAAACCAAACGGCTGTTCCCAAGGAGGCCATCATTTAAAGTAGCCAGGATGGATGCATCTCCTCATCTCTGTCATGTTGTTGCTTATTTTGAAACCCTCCTCAGTATTTCCTCCAGCAATTCATAGTAAACAGCTCCTGAGCGGCAACATCTGCTCAGGGGTATTGCCATAACACAATTGAAAATGAAGTTATGAAACACATCTAGAGTTGTATTGTTTTATTGTTAATGCAGTATTTCATCTCTAAAAAGGAAAGCTCTGCTCATCTGATGAAATTTTGCACAAAGAGCAATGCACTTGTTCCTATGAAAAAAATCAAAATGATTGTTTACTTGTTAAGCAAAGCAGGACTAAAGACACTTTTCTTTCTGTGTTAAAAAGATCTTAGAGATTGCAAAAATAAACTTCTAGAAAATAATACCAGATTCTTTGAGAACAATACTGGAGATGAATATCTAGATTGATGTGAAGAATATGAGGGGAGTAATATCATGGTTTATTAAAAAGGCACACATGCATGCACCTGCATATGTGTGCTCACATGTACACACACACACACACACACACACACACACACACACACACTTGGAAAACAGATTGTCCCCTTATCTGAAAGTTAAGTCAGTGAGCACATACCCAATGACTCCAGAGTGCATTGCTCCAGGCTGCTGCTTCATCTTCACCAGGATGATGCAGACGTGGCAATGAAAGGAACAAAATTTTCTGCTTAAAATGTTGATGGCATAGCAGGGTACCACATTTATATGCACACCCATGTATAAAGAAGCAGAAGTCAAAGACTTACAGATTTCAAAATATGCTGAGTTTAGGAAATGATATATTAACGATCCTTATAAAAATCACTACATTGTAAGTATTTGTTAAGATAACACTGTATACCCCAAAGATAAGGACAAGTGATTTCAACTGGAGGGAATTTCATTTAAATGATTATATAATAAACATTTTCAAAGAAAAATGAAGGTACTCATGTCAGCATATTGTAGCTATTTCCTTCAAAAATATAAAAAAAAAGTGTGGTAAGTCTTTTGAAATAAAAAAATAATTTCGTTCGTAAGGAATTATTAAATACATTGATAAATAAATAAATAAATAAATAAAAGAATTGATAGCAAAATTTAAATATTATGGATCCTCTTTACCTTTCATTTTTGTTTATTTTCCTGTACTTTTCCAGTTTTTTTAAAATAACTCAATTAAAAGTGGTGTATGTTGTTCTTATCTCTGATAATTTGTATGTGGCTTATTAGAAAGAGAATGCAAGAGTTCAAGGTCAGTCCACCTTTATTTCCAGAAGTGTCTTTAGCAAAATAAGTGGGTGTAGAATGTCCCCTAAAATGGGAGCACAAAAATGTTACAAATTAACCATGGAAAGGCAAACCATTTGCAAATCTGTATAATACATTCCTTCTATGAAGTCATGAAAAAACAGACAAGAATTACATCCTATTACCATTGAAATATGTACCAAAATGTATGTGATTATGCCCTGTTTATTTTTGAAAACTTTATTAGAAACAGGTGAGGAACTAATTCTGAGGTTTTTTTCAGTTCATTACATTAATCACTTGAAAAAGAAACAAATTAGTACAAAATCTTTAATATTAAATAAGGTAATAAATAAACAGATAAACAAAATGACAAATTCAGAGAGAGAACTTTGGTCTGGGCAAGCACCCTGTCAGAGGAAAGATGAATGTTAAAAAGGTAAGTAACTGCTTTGCATTCGGGATAGCAACTTGGACATAATGATTTAGTGTCTGCCATGTGTTAAGCAAGTACAGCTGAGCCATAGGTGCTGTTTTAAAGCATTGTGTGCTATGAATGAAAGTGCTAGAACTTCAGCTATAAAACCAAAATCATGACAATTGAAAGTTTTCAAATGGGCAAAGAAGAAATTGATCACAAAGTACTTGCAGTTAAATACGAAGGTAAATTCATGTAAAATATTTCTTAGCAATTTACATGAAAATAATTTTACACCTATTTGAGAGGAAGACTGGTAGTTGGAAGAAAGAATTCACAAACTGTTTAAAAACTTAATTAGCACAAATATCTCTTAAAATCAAGAAACTAAGCAAGCACTGAACATTTAATATAAATGTGCTAGTGGATATATTTATATATATTATATATAACACACACACACACACGTATATATATAAAACCTGTGTTCAGCCAGGTCCTCCCTAGAAAGCTGCAGGCAATGCAATGCAGTGTTTCATACCAACCTCAGAATTTCTTTTATGAACCAGTTTCTGATGTCTAAGTTCTTTTTTGATGTTTATTTACTTTGAGTGAATGCATGCACATGTATGTATGCCATAGTATGTATGTGTACCAGGGAGCAGGGGCTCTCCTCCCACCTCGTGGCTTCCAGCTCCTCAGTCTTAGCAGGAAAAACCCTTAACTTCTGATCCACCTTGCCTCAGTTATTGTGTATCTAAGATTTATTCCAATGCAGCAAATTGTGAAAAGACTATAAACCAAATCACTAAAAGTGAGAAGAATACACTGGGATATAATATACAAAATCATTTGTTATTGGTTTTTTTAATTTTTTAATTTTTTTTTACTATTAATTACACTTTATTCATTTTGTATTCCCCCATAAGCCCCTCCCTTCTCCCCTCCTGATCCCACCCTCCCTCCCCATTCCTCATGCATGCCCCTCCCCAAGTCCACTGATAGGGGAGGTTCTCCTCTCTTTTCTGAACTTAGTCTATCAGATCACCTCAGGAGTGGCTGCATTATCATCTTCTGTGGCCTGGTAAGGCTGCTCCCCCCTCAGGGGGAGGTGATCAAAGAGCAGGCCAATCAGATTACGTCAGAGGCAGTCCCTCTTCCCTTTATGATGTAACCCACATGGACACTGAACTATCATGTGCTACATCTGTGCAGCGGTTATGGGTTATCTCCATGAATTGTCCTTGGTTGGAGTGTGAGTCTCTGGGAAGTTTCCTGTGTTCAAGTTTTCTGGTTCTGTTGCTCTCCTGTGTGGTTCCCCTCCTCCCCAGCTCTTACTATTTCCCACTGCTTACATAAGATTCCATGCACTCTGCAAAACAATTGGCCATAAGTCTCAGTTGGCCATAAGTCTGCTTTGATTGTCTGCAGGGCAGAGGCTTTAAGAGGCCCTCTGTGGCAGGTTCCTAGGTTGTTTCCTGTTTTCTTCATCTTCTGATGTCCAGCTACTTTGCCTTTCAGGATGGGGATTGAGCATTCTAGTCAGGGTCCTCTCTCTTGCTTAGTTTCTTTAGATGTACAGTTTTTAGTAGGTGTATACTATGTTATGTCTATATGAGTGAGTATATACCATTTGTGTCTTTCTGCTTCTGGGAAAGCTCACTCAGGATGATCCTTTCTAGGTCTCACCATTTACCTGCAAATTTCATGATTTCCTTATTTTTCATTGCTGAGTAATACTCCATTGTGTAGATGTAGCCCAATATCTGCATCCATTCTTCAGTTGAGGGGCATCTGGGTTGTTTCCAGCTTCTGGCTATTACAAATAAAGCTGCCACAAACATGGTTGAGCAAATGTCCTTATTGTGTACTTGAGCCTCTTTTGGATATAGGCCTAGGAGTGATATGGCTGGGTATTGAGGAAGCATTATTCCTAGCTGTCTGAGAAAGCCCCAGATTGCTTTCCAGAGTGGTTGTACAAATTTACATTCCCACCAGCAGTGGAGGAGGGTTCCCCTTTCTCCACAACCTCTCCAGCATGTGTTCTCACTTGAGTTTTTCATCTTGGCCATTCTGATGGGTGTAAGGTGAAATCTCAGGGTCTTTTTGATTTGCATTTCCCTAATGGCTAATGAGGTTGAGCATTTCTTTAAGTGTTTCTCTGCCATTCAATATTCCTCTACAGAAAATTCTCTGTTTAGCTCTGTTCCCATTTTTTAATTGGGTTACTTGGTTTGCTGCTTTTCAGCTTCTTTAGTTCTTTATATATACTGGATATTAGTCTTTTATCAGATAGAGGGTTGATGAAGATTCTTTCCCAATCTGTAGGCAGTCATTTTGTTTTGATGACAATATCCTTTGATTTACAGAAGCTTTTCAGTTTCATGAGGTCCCATTTATTGATTGTTGCTCTTAGAGCCTGTGCTGTTGGTGTTCTGTTCAGGAAGTTGTCTCCTGTGCCAATGAGTTCAAGGGTAT
>REGO01000303.1:2216905-2241110 GCA_010120015.1 Rhombomys opimus
GTCTGTAGTTATGTCCCCCTTTTCATTTCTGATTTTGTTGATTTGGATGGTGTCTCTCTGCCTTTTAGTTAGTTTGGCCAAGATTTTGTCGATCTTGTTGATTTTCTCAAAGAACCAACTTTTGGTTTCATTGATTTTTTTGAATTGTTTTGTTTCTAATTGATTGATTTCAGCCCTGAGTTTGATTATTTCTAGCCGTCTACTCCTTTTTGTTGTGTCTGCTTCTTCTTTTTCTAGGGTTTTTAGGTGAGCCATTAAGTTGCTTGAATGCGCTGTCTCAAATTTCTTCTTGAAAGCACTTAGTGCTATGAACTTTCCTCTTAGCACTGCTTTCATTGTGTCCTACAAGTTTGGGTATGTTGTGTCTTCATTTTCATTGAGTTCTAGGAAGACTTTAATTTCTTTCTTTATTTCTTCCCTAACCCAGCTGTCATTTAGTAGCAAGTTGTTCAGTTTCCATGTGTGTGTAGGCTTTTTGTTGTTGTTGAGGTCCAGCTTTATTCCATGGTGATCAGACAGGATACAGGGGATTATTTCAATCTTCTTGTATCTGTTGTGGCTCACTTTGTGATCAACTATATGGTCAGTTTTGGAGAAGGTTCTATGAGGTGTTGAGAAGAAGGTTAATTCTTTTGTGTTTGGGTGTAAGTTTCAGTAAATGTCTGTCAGGTCCATTTGATTCATGACCTCTGTTAGAGACATTGTTTCTTTGTTTAATTTCTGTTTTGTTTACCTGTCCTTTGTTGGGAGTGTTGTGTTGAAGTCTACTACTATTAATGTGTGGGGATCTATATGTGGTTTGAAATTTATCAATGTCTCTTTTACAAATGTGGATGCCCTTGTATTTGGGGCATAATGTTCAGGATTGTGATATCTTCCTGGTGGATTTTTTCCCTTGATGAGTATGAAGTGTCCTTCCCCATCTCTTTTGATTAATTTTGGTTGAAAGTCTATTTTATCAGCTATTAGAATGACTACTCCTGCTTGCTTCTTGGGTCCATTTGCTTGGAAAGCCATCTTCCAACCCTTTACCCTCAGCTAATGTCTATCTTTTTGACTTAGGTGAGTTTCTTGAATGCAACAGATTGCTGGGTTTTGTTTACGCATCCATTCTGTTAGTTTGTGTCTTTTTATTGGAGAATTGAGTCCATTGATATTGAGAGAGATTAATGTCCAGTGGCTGTCAGATCCTTTGATTTTGATGTTGCATGTGGTCATAAGGTTGTGTGTTTGGTTGCTTTTTGTTTTACTGTAGTGAGGTTAATTATTTCCTGTGTTTTCTTTAAAGTAGCTAGTTTTCTTCGGTTGAATTTTCCCTTCTAGTGTCTTTTGTAACATTGGATTTGTGTGTAGGTATTGTTGAAATTTATTTTTTTCATTGAATATCTTGTTTTCTCCGTCTATGAGGACTGAGAGGTTTGCTGGGTATAGCAGCCTGGGCTGACATCTGTGTTCTCTTAGGGTCTGCATGATATCTGTCCAGGCCCTTCTGGCTTTCATAGTCTCTGTTGAGAAGTCAGGTGTGATTCTAATGGGTTGCCATTATATGTTACTTAGCCTTTTTCCCTTGCAGTTTTTAGTATCTTTTCTTTGTTCTGTATACTTACTGTTTTGATTATTATCTGGCGGGAGGATTTTCTTTTTTGGTCTAATTTATTGGGTGTTCTGTAGGCTTCTTGAATTCTTATTGGTCTCTCCTTTAAGTTGGGGAAATTTTCTTCAGTGATTTTGTTGAAGATATTTTCTGGTCCTTGGAGCAGAGAATCTTCTTTTTCCTCTACACCTATTATTCTTAGGTTTTGTCTTTTTATGTTGTCTTGAATTTCTTGGACGGTTTGTGTCAGGAATTTTTTAGATTTAACATTTGCTTTGACAGATACATCTATTTCTTTCACACCTGAGATTCCTTCTTCCATCTCTTGTAGTCTATTGGTTATGCTAACCTCGGTGGTTCTTGTTTTCTTCCCTAAGGTCTTTCTTTCTACAATTTCCTCCCTTTGTGTTTTCTTTAAGTTTTCCAATTCTATCTTCAGGTCTTGAGCCATTTTGTTTATTTCCTTCACTTGTCTGACTGTATTTTCCTGTTTTTCCATCAATTCCCTCAGCTGTTTGTTTGAACAATCCTCTTTTTCTTTTATTTCATTCAGTGATTTAAGCATTTCCTCTCTATAGGCCACTAACTGTTAGGCTGCAACTTCCTCTATTTCTTTATGGATGGCCATAAACTGTTTGTTTTTATCTTCCTCTATTTCTGTACGCATTTTATATGTTTCCTCTGTTATCTTCTTCGTGATCATAGATGCTAGGTCCTCTTCTTGCATTTCAATTATGTTGGGGTGTCTACGGTTACCTGTCCCTGGATAACTGGGTTCTGGAGATGCCACATTGCTCTGGCTTTTGTTGGTTGAACTTTTACACTGGCCTCTACCCATTGTGTTATCTTAGGTTTTTGAAGTTGGTTTCTGGTTTTTTTCCTGGAATCCTGTGGTGGAGAGAATCCCTTTGGCAGGAAGATGGTTTTTTTTGTGAAGGAAGCCTTCTCAGCTTTTTGGGTATAGTCACTGGATGGCTGGTGTTTTTCAGGAGTTGCCATTGCTCACCTCAGGGGTAGAGACCTGAATGGTAACTGTGTCCTTATTAGTCGAGAGGGCTCTCCTCTCACCAGGAAAAGTCCTGAAGACAGCTGCCCAGTTTCTTGCTGTGAATTTAGTGATCTGCTGCTGTATCCTGTGTGTCCCGTGGTTTGGTCAGTTTTGTTAGGGATAAGTGGTTGCCCCATGGAGCAGTATCTGGGGGTTGATCTCAGGGATCCTGGGCTTTTGAAGGTCTGAGGTTGGGGCTCTGTGCTCCAGTACCCAAGCAGTAATCTGTGGCGGGTGAGTACTGCTCTCCTGGTAACAGCAGGCTATCTGGTGCACAGCAGGTCCCTGGGTTGGGCCAGTCTGAGGGACCTTTTCCAGGGATATAGTGGGTGGCCTAAGTCCGTACCTTTTGCTTAGTTCCCTGTGAGGATTTCTCCAGACAGTGACACCAAGTCTCTGGTGTCCTGGGGCACACAGTTTTATCTGTGAGGATTAAGCAAGTCTCTGGGCTGGCGGCAAGTGCTCCTGCCTGCTAGTCTGCAGGAGCTGGGTGCCCAACTACTCTTTGTGCTTCTGGCCTGGGGCCAGTCCGGTGATGGGGCTTTTACCTGCTGGTCTGTGAGAGACTTTCCCCAGGTAAAGCCTGGGTTGCCCAAGTCATTACTGTTTCCTTCCTTCCGTGTGGGGGCCTCTCCTGACAGGAACTCCTAGACTGTGTTGCACTAGGGCGCGCAGCTCTGTCTGTGCAAGAGAGCTGGGCAAGCCGTTCCTCTCTGTGCTGGCGCTGGTGCTGGCACTGGTGGCAGGAGACCAGTTCAGTGATGGGGCTCGTACCCGCAGGTCTGTGAGAGAATTTCTCCAGGTAAAGCCTGGGTATCCCAAGTCACTACTGTTTCCTTCCTTCCCTGTGGGCCCTCTCCCGACAGGAACTCCCTGTCTCTGTTGCAATAGGGTGTGCAGCTCTGTCTGTGCTAGAGAGCTGGGCGCAGCCACTCCGTGCTGGTGGCGGGAAGCCAGTTCAGTGATGGCGGCAGGTACCCTCGGTCTGTGAGACTTTTTCCAGGGAAAGACTGGGTGAGCCGTGGCCAGTCCTGCTGCTTTCCTTCCCTGTGAGTTTTTCTCCCGACTGGGACTCCCAGTCTTTGGTGTTTTTGTGCCCACCGATCAGCCTGGGAAGGTGATCAGGACACGCAGGCTTGTGGCTCTGGTCTGGGGACCTAGTACCTGCGGGACCTGGGATCTCTTCCGGGTTCTGGCTGGGTGGCCTGAGCTGGGACCCACCTGATTCCCACGCCGTGGGGGTTTCTCTCTCCTGGGAAACCCAATCGCTGTTGTTTTAGGGCCCAAAGTTCAGTCTCTTGGTTGCTGCATGAAAAATGTTGTCCTGCTTCTTAGATGCAGTGTTTTCCTGGTGCTGCCATCTTGGCCTCCCTCTGGTTTTTTTTAAACTTTTATTAGTTACACTTTATTCACTTTGTATCCCCCCTATAAACTCCTCCCTCCTCTGCTCTTAATCCCACCTTTCCTCCCTCTTCTTCAGGCATGCCCCTCCCCAAGTCCACTGATAGGGGAGGTCCCCCTCTCCTTCCTTCTGATCTTAGTCTATCAGATCCCATCAGGAATGGCTGCATTGTCATCTTCTGTGGCCTGGTAAGGCTGCTCTCCCCTCAGGAGGAGGTGATCACAGAGCAGGCCAATCAGTTTATGTCAGAAGCAGTCCCTCTTCCCATTACTATGGAATCCACTTGGACACTGAACTGCCATAGGCTATATCTGTGCAGGGGTTCTAGGTTATCTCCATGCATGGTACTTGGTTGGAGTATGAGTCTCTGGGAAGACCCCTGTGTTCAAATTTTCTGGTTCTGTTGCTCTCCTTGTGGAGTTCCTGTCCTCTCCAGATCTTACTATTTCCCACTTCTTACATAAGATTCCATGCACTCTGCCCAACAGTTGGCCATAAGTCTCAGCATTTGCTTTGATAGTCTGCAGGGCAGAACCTTTCAGAGGTCCTCTGTGGAGGATTCCTAGCTTGTTTCCTGTTTTCTTCTTCTTCTGATGTCCATCCTCTTTACCTTTCCGGATGGGGATTGAGCATTTTAGTCAGCGTCCTCCCTCTTGATTAGTTTCTTTAGATGTACAGATTTTAGTAGTTTTATCCTATATTATATGTCTATGTGAGTGACTATATACCCTTCTGCACTGCTGGTGGGGATGTAAACTTGTACAACCACTCTGGAAAGCAATCTGGTGCATTCTCAGACAAGTAGGAATAATGCTTCCTCAAGATCCAGCCATACCATTCCTAGGCATATATCCAAAGGGGGATCAAGTACACAATAAGGACATTTGCTCAACCATGTTTTTGGCAGCTTTATTTGTAATAGCCAGAAGCTGGAAACAACCCAGATGCCCCTCAACTGAACAATGGATGCAAAAATTGTGGTACATCTACACAATGGAATATTACTCACCATTGAAAAACAAGGAAATCATGAAATTTGCAAGAAAATGGTGGGAACTGGAAAGGATCATAGTGAGTGAGCTGTCCCAAAAACAGAAAGACACACCTGGTATATACTCACTCATATAGACATATAATATAGGTTTGTTTTTTTTTTTAGACAGGTGATGAAAGATCCATTTTGCTTGTGTTTCCTAAGATTTGTACAATCATATAATCATCCTCAATGTGGCAGGAAGCAAGTTCTTTTTGCCAAAGCTCCTGATATGCTGTGACATTAGGTCCTGCAGAGTGGAAGATGTAAAGTTATTCCGGAATTCTAAGAATGAAAGTTCATACATTTCCAATGGAGTTTTTTCCCTTCAGTTATTTTTACAGTCAGTTTGCCTTATTGCCCCCAACTGATAATAAGTTAGGCTTTTTAAAAGTCATTTTTATTTATGTATAACACTTTAAATGGTCTGTTTAACAGATAAGAACTTTAGAATAATGAAAGGAATTTACTCCGTTTTCCCAGCACGGTCCAAGGAAGCACCTGTGAGCTACTGCCATAGGTGTAACAACAGCTATGTTAGAATCACTTAAAAGGTAGATAAAACCTGTAGTGAAACCTGATCTGGATTGGATTTTGATAATTTAATTATAAACATAAATTTCTAAGAAAATCCATTCTTTGTGAACTGTTTCTTAGTTACATATTTTTCCCTTACTGCTATTTAGATATTTATGTCTTGGAAATTTAGAGGTAGCTCAACTTGGGTACATTTCTGATATGAAAATGTTCTCTCTATGCGGGAATGGCTCTATGATCAACAACTGAAATTTTCTATAGTCTGACTAACAAAAAAAATGTTTATACCTCTTATTTGCCCCCACCTCTGCCTGTCAGGGAGGGTTAGAAAACACCTTTTGATCACGAATATTCTATACCATGGAATTTACTATACTAGGGAATTCACTATACCATGGGAGAATGATACAGTAACATTCCTAGAGAAGAGGAACTTCCTGCTAGCTGTGTTTGCTGCATAGAATCTTCCAGATACTGCTCCATAAGACAATTAACCCTTTATGTGTCTGCCATCAAATGACTTTACTGAGGATGAATTCATACAGTGTGTTTTTTTCTTGTATTTCTGTCACCCTAATCTCAGCTGGAATTCATTCTCAATGCAAATCCTTTGGGATTAAATTAATTTAGAAACTGTTGTGCCTAATTTTGTTTAATCAAATAGGAAGCAACATGATGGAGGAGGAGGAGATTCACTATTTTTAAAGATAACAGATGCCCAACTTCCTTAGATGAACAGTTAACCACCATTCCAAAAATGAATGAAGCACATTTGACTTGTAACACACCCACACTGTTCAAGAACTTGCTGCTGGCATATGTTTAGGTAGCACATAAATTTTCTTCCTACTCCAGGGGACACCTCCTCAGCTTGGGGCCACTGTCTTCTGGGTTTCAAACTGCCCCCCAAAGAAAGAAGGTATTTTAGCCTTCATAACAATCTTTTCCATCCTTACATCAATATTTGACGGTTGATGGAAACAAGAACTGACTTTTAAAACCAACATTGAGTGAACTCTTGCTATTACATAGCATATGGCTAAGAGCTTCTCAGAATTCTTGCATTTGTATTGATTCTGAGCCTCAATATCAGTTGTATTTCTGTTGAATGAATGTCATAAAATAATGTATTCTTCTATTTTTTTTAATAAACCTGAAGCAGTATAAAATATTAAATAATGCACATTAAGAAAATCAGCATTTACATTCTGGCTGGCAGGTACATGTATTAACTAGTTAAACGTATCTCTCATAAACACTGAGGCAAGATATGAAATCTGAAATGGAATTTGCAGAGGTGATAAAGGTGAACTCCTCACCTAGTAATCTCACCAACATTTTACTGTCTTTTCACTTTTACTGGAGAATGCATTGTTTTAACACTAACTGCACATGAGAATTCTGCCTTCTTTTAGAGTTTTAGCTTGCTTTGGAAGCTACATTGGGTACACATTCCATGATGTTTCCCCACTATTCACACCCAGAATTTTGAATCTGACCTTAAATGTCTTCATAGACTATTTCACAGTTTTCAACATTTGTTGAACAGAAAGTCCTTTAGACAGGCTTGGTGATTTGAAATAAAGGTTTGCTTATTTAAGTACAGAACATCATGATGTAACAATTATTCTTTTTAGTATTTTTTACTTTTTTATTTAGTATAATTTATTCACTTTGTATTCCAGCTGTAGCCCCCTCTCTCATCCCCTCCAAATCCTACCCTCCCTTTCTCGTCCCCTCCCATGCCTCTTCCCCAGTCCACTGATAGGGGAGATCCTCCTCCTCTTCCGTCTGAACTTAGCCTATCAAGTCTCATCAGGACTGGTGCATTGTCTTCCTGACAATTATTTTTAAGAATTTCATATGGAATAAAATGTGACAGCCAAAGCAGTTCCTGTGATTGTTTTTTGGCATTAATGAACTTTTAATCTTTCTGTATTTAGGATAACAAAGATGCCTCTTTTTTAAACAAAAATTCTCAAAAAGCAATTACTTAAAACATCTGCTAAAAGCAATAAAATGACTTTTAATGACATTTGCTACACCCATAGATCAGCGCATTGCTCAGTCTTTATCAGAGATTATTGCAGTAGATGGTAATTAACATAGAGACTCACATGTCAAGGGAAAGACCTTGGAGCACCCAGCCCTAAACGGGATGTCTTTATCATACCCCTCCCTCCCGCCCAGGGGATGTGAGCAGAGGAGACAGAAATAACGTAAGAGCCAGGGGTGATGGATAGCTCTAAGGAAACAGTGCTTTCCCGACGTAACAAAACTGATGCACATATGAATGCATAGAAACCTTGACAGCAGGCCCACAACCTGCACAAGTTCCAGCCAGACAAACCCAGCAGAGAGAAAGCAAAATGGGCACAAAGTCCAACCATTAACCAAGAACATATTTAACTGATAGCTGCTTGGAGAGGAAAGATCTTCCTTTTCCAATGGAGTATATGAACCACTCTCAAGGGAAGCCCCCACGCTCAGGAGTAGTTGGCCAACACAAAACGAACTACATGGGTTTATGTGAAAACAAACAAACTAACCAACAGAAAGCAACATTGCCTTGGAAAGCCTGACTTTGATTTTCAGAATGAACTCCTAAGAACTTAGGTTCTTGTGTGTCTTCTCTCTTCCAGTGCCTTTATAAACCTCTTCAGAAAATCCCCATGGCAGACACTATGAAGAAGCCATGAATCTCATTTTATCACTGAGAAAGTGAGGATGAGAGAACAGAGGTCATTTGCCAGCCTTCCATTTGCCCTCTCACTAACCTCCAGGATACAACTGCACAAAGATTTTCTTTATAACGTGAATTTGACTCCAATTCATCTTGTGTTTGCACTAAAGCAATATCTGCAACTAGAAAAACTCACCAGATACAAATTAACACTAACACATTTGCTTTCAATGAAGCTAAGGGGAAAAGGAGATGCACATCAGAGCTTCAGATTATTTAAATTATGGTGCCAAATACTCCACATTAATTGCCTTCCCTATTAGATGTTTAAAAACTATTAACATTAAAAGCACAGGCTATTTAAAAGCTTCAATAAAAAGTATTATTATATCCAATCTAGATATTCAAATGCTTGTGCATTAGTGATCTTTTGTCCCTTAACATCCATCATACTTTTAAAACCCTGATTTCATGGTTTGACTCTAAATGGTCGAATTCCTGTACACCATTTGATTAATCCTTCCGGAGGATCTGTGAAAGGGAGGAATGAATACTCATTAGAAACCAGGACATGTGGATTCTAATTTGAAACTCCCTTTAACTATAAGGCCAATTTCACTCTGTAAAGTTCTTCCATTTGCTCATTTATTTATTTATAAAGAAATAAATGAATGCTACCATACTTCTAAGATCCCTGTAGGCTGGATCATGTGAAAATATTGGGGCTAAATCTTTCTTTGTAGACCAGCAAAAATTTCTGAAATATGGATGTAACAATAAGAACCAATTGTTTTCATCTTTTAGTATACCTTTACTTTATTCATATTTTTATGAATTATACCTGGCTTTTAAATATGTTCCAAGGTACACTGGTTCAAATTATGCAGATAATAATCATGTAGCAAATAAACTACATGAGAGAACAGCTGAATGACCTGAATAGAAATTTTATACTTCTACCTATTACTCATGTTCTGGTTTGAAATTAAATGAGTGATATATGGCATATTGCTAAAGAATCCAGCTCTGTCCTGCTCCACTGCTCTGAGTATACCTCATTGCTACAGAGTAAGGTGCAGTAAGTTACTGCAGAGAGGAAAGTGACTAAGGATAATTAAATCCAAGCCAAGACATGCAAGAACATACTGGGGAATCAATCTCCTGGTTTAAATTAGATATGATTTCACTGTGTGCATTCAAAAATACAGAAAGAATTTGCCTGGTAGGAGAATTAGAAATATGCATTTCATGACATCAAAAAGGAACTTTCAAGTAGAGTGTGTTGTCATCCGTGATGGTAGAGAAGCCATGTTGACAGAATACATTTAATGAAAGAAAAAAATTTTTTGGTCACATCTGTGTGTTGTATAGCCAGAACACAATCTTGATACTCTGTGGAATGTTTAAGATTGATGGCTGCCCGTTGCCAGCATTTAAACCAAATAAATGAGAAGAATTGGGCATGAGGCCCAGTAGGAGCATATTTGAAAATCTTTAAGTGATTCTCATATGTAGCCAGGGTTAAGAGCCAATACCCTTGAAAAGTTTGAGAATTTGATGTATTTTATAAATGCTTAGGGGAAAGGGAGAATGATGTAGCTTGCCCAATAAGACCAAAGACCAGAAATCAAACAAGCACACCAGGTTTTACTCAGATAAGCCATCCCTGGATCTCAGTGACAAATTCTTGGATAAACTTTGGTTCCTGTCACTATGAACTGTGAAGTAAGTTTCTCATTAACAGCAAAGGAGAATAAATTTATATTGACCAACTGAGTTAGTCAGTTTTTAGATAGTCAGGGGTATAAACAGAGGTAACTAGACATATAAACAGGCAATCCTTTGTTAAAATGTAGACTTGAGCGCTTTGGAAGCCTGGGAATCACTGGGTAAGCTCTCTGTGCTCTCAAAATAGGTCCTGAATTGGAACTTCCAATTGCTCTTTGGACTCTTAAAAATACTTCAGGTGATTTCTCTTTCTTCACAGGAATATTGTAAGATAAGGTACAGGCACAGGTATGAATGTTACATAAGAATTTCTCAGTTGTTTGTTTGTTTGTTTGTTTGTTTGCCATAGAGACTCATGCAGCCAAGAATGACTTTAAGCTTTTGATCCTCTTGCTACATGCTCAGATCACAAGCCTGCTTAGCTGAGCTTCTCATCCACAGAGCAACTGGAAACTGGGGATATGGCTACTGGGTAAAGTTCTTGTTGTGAAAGCACAAGGAACTGAGTATGGACACTTAGCACCCAGTGAGACAGTGCATGGTGTTAGCGGTTGTTTTAAAAACGTCTTGCAGTTTCTCTCTTAACACAGCTAGCAGTAATTAACTAAGTAATAATACTTATTTAACACGATTCATAGCACAAGAACTGAGCAGTATTAATCTATTTTAAACCTCTAAACTAGTCTGACTTCCTCTTTGTCAAAATCCCCAAGATAGTTGCATTCTATGGCTTTCTCTGCTCCATCTGCCATCAGCTGCCTTTTCCTGGCTCAACCTCCACCTCCTCTCTCTTTCTTCTCCTCCCTGGGCTGTCAGGAGGTTCAACCATATTCTCTCCCCTGCTAAGTCATTGCCTGTCAAGCTACTTTTCTTGACATATCAGGGAATAATTGGGGAGCAATGTTTAAACAGGAGGTTCTCAGAACCAGAATGGCAAACAGACATGGGGGAAACTTAAATTAGCATTTGAATCTTTACACAGTGCACAATAACATTGTGCCTACATAGAGGTGAGGTCCCATAACCCCAGAGCTGGGGAGCAGAAGCAGGAGAGTCCCTGTAGCCCTCTGGAAAGCCTATTCAACCAAAATTGTGAGCCCCAGATTCAGTAAGAGAAACCCTGTTTTAAAAAGAAGGTGGAGAGCAATACAGGAAGAAAAACAACCTCAACATCTGGCCTATACACATGTGCACAAATATACACAAATTCACATGCAAACACACAGACATATATATATATATACACCCACAAATGCACACACAATGCAAATACACATATACACTATATACACATACACACAAAGTAAATAAAATAATAAAAATAAAAATAAATTTAAAAATCCAGCTGAAAATGATTTACTTATTGAAAAATGTCAGCCATTAAGCATAGACGCCAGTAGAAAGACTTGTGTTGAAAAAGATGTATATAACAGTCTCTAAAGACAGAAGGAGAAAACATCTCTTCTATCGGGTCTCGTAGCCCACATCCTCCTTTCATATATTTGTTTATATTAAGCTTATATTAGGAGCAAACTTTCCCAGATTATGCTAGGTGCCAAACACAGTATAAGAAAATTATAACACATATATTAATCATTTGGGCATTCCTTAATTTCCAGAGATTTTGCATTCCTAATAAGCTTCCAATTGCCTTTGGCCCCTGGACTGATCTTTGAGTTGCAAGGAAGTAGGCAATTTCTGTGGGTCCTGGCAGATGCCAACACACATACTTAATTCTCTCATTCTTTATGAATCAAATTATTGATTATGGAGTGAAATTTCTTTAGCATTTTATGGCGTCCTTGTCTGCTCCATTCACTTCATCACCATTGGATTCTCTTTTCTTCACTTTTGGAAGCATCTCCCTCATTATTTTAGCATCGTAATATGCTATTTTAAATTCATCCACATTTGGGATTTACAGAAATCACATTAAGTCAATTCTACTTTTAAAATTTTTATTTCTTTAATCACTTTACAGCCTGATCCGAGCCTCCTCTTCCTTTTCCTCCCTATCCTGTCCTCATACTTCCCTCCTCCTAATCCCCCCCCACCCCCTCAGAGAAAGGGAGGCCCCCCAAGGGGTACCAACCCACACTGGCACCTCAAGTCAGGGCATGACTAAACACATCCTCTCCCACTTAGGCCAGGCAAGACAGCCCAGCTAGGCTAACAGAATCCAAAGGCAGGCAACACAGTCAGTGATAACTCCTACTTCCGTTTTTAGGGGACCCACGTGATGACCATGCTCACATCTGTTACATGTGTTTTGAAGGGTCTAGGTCTGGTTAATGCAAGCTCTTTGGTTGGTGGTTCAGCCTCTGTGAGCCTCCGTAATCCCAGGTTAGTTTACTTTGTAGGTTTTCCTGTAGATCCTTCTTTTGGGTTTGTGGGTTCCAGCTCCCTCAATCCTTTTTCACACTCTTCCACAAAACCCCCTGAGCTTGGGCAATTGTTTGGCTATGGGTTCTTCATCTGTTTCCAAAGGTGCTGGATGAAGCTCCTCAGAAAACAGTTATGTAGGCTCCTGTCTGTAAGCATAGCAGAGTATCATTATAATACTGTCCAAGGTTGGCTTTCTCCCATGGGCTGGGTCTCAAGTTGGGCCGGTAATTAGTTTGCCATTTCCTCAATCTCTGCCCCATCTTCATCTCTACACTTCTTGTAGGCAAGACAAATTTTGGGTTGAAGGTTTTGCAGGTTTGTTGGTTTGTCCCTCTCTCCACTGGGAGTCCCACCTGTCTAAGAGGTGATGACTCAAGCTCCATATCCCCCTATCTTAGGGATATGAGCTCGGTTCATCAAAATAGATTCTGGAAGCCTCCCCTTATGCAGATAGGGTCCCCACTGTTTTTCGTTCTCTCTCTCAGTCCCCCTCAGCACCCTCCTAGTGCTACTCTCTTCACACCTGATCCCTGATACCTTCCTCTGTTATCCTCCCCACCTTCTCTCTCACACAGCTCTTTCCTTCTGTCTACTGCAGATGTTCATTTTATTTCCTCTCTGAGTGAGAATCAAGCATCCTCCATTTGGCCCTTGTTGGCTTCTTTGTGTCTGTGGGTTATAGCAAGTTTATCTTGTGCATTATGGCAATATTCAATTATAAGTGAGTACATATCATGTGTGTCTTTCTGGGTCTGAGTTCCCTTACTCAAGATCATCTTTTCTAGTTCCATCCATTTGCCTGAAGTTTGCATAATATCTTTGTTTTTTTTAATAACTAGGTAGTATCCATTGTGTAAATGTACCACATTTTCTCTATCCATTCTTCAGTTGAGGGACATGTAGGTTGCTTCCAGATTCTGGCTATTACAAATAAAGCTGCTATAAACATAGTTGAGCAAATGTCCTTATAATATGGTAGAAAATCTTTTGGGTATATGCCCAGAAGTGGTATAGCTGGATCTTGAGGGAGATCTATTTCCAATTTTCTGAGGAAACAACAGATTGACTTCCAAAGTGGTTGTACAGGTTTGCTTTCCCACCAGCAATGGAGAAGAGTTCTCCTTGCTTCTCATCCTCACCAGCATGTGCTGTCACTTGAGTTTTTTATCTTAGCCATTCTTATAGTTATAAGATGTAATCTCAGATTCATTTTTATTTTAATTTCCTTGAATATTAAGGATGTTGAACATTTCTTTAAGTGCTTCTCACCATTAGAGTTTTCTCTGTTGATAATTATCTGTTTAGCTCTGTACCCCATTTTATATTTGGGTTATTTGATTTGTTGGTTTCTTTTCTTTTTTTTTTTAAAGCAGAGAATGTTTTGTTTTAAAATTTATTATTTATTATGTATACAATGTTGTGTTTGCATGTACACCTTCATGCCAGAAGAGAGCCCCAGATCTCATTATAGATGGTTATGAGCCATTATGTGGTTGCTGGGAATTGAACTCATGACCTCTAGGAAGAGCAGCCAGTGCTCTTAACCTCTGAGCCATCTCTCCAGACCCTATTTGTTGGTTTCTAAATTCTTGAGTTCTTTACATATTTTGGATGTTAGTCTTCTGTTCAATAGAGGGTTGGTGAAGATCTTTTCCCATTCTGTAGGCTGTTGTTTTCTCCTATTGACAATGTCCTTGCTTTACAGAACCTTTTCAGTTTCATGATGTCTGACCTGTATGAGAAAAACTTCAAGTCTCTGAAGAAAGTAACTGAAGAAATCAGAAGATGGAAAGATCTTCCACGCTCATGGATTGGTAGGAATAACATAATAAAAATGGCCATCTTACCATAAGCAATCTACAGGTTTAATGCAATTCCCATAAAAAATCCAACATAATTCTTTACAGAACTTGAAAGAGCAACAATTCTTTACAGTAAAAGAAATTCTGGAGCTATCAGCATCCCTGATTTTAAGCTGTACTACAGAGCAATAGTAGCAAAACTCTCACTCTATTGGTAAAAAAAAAACAGACAGGTTGATCAGTGGAATTGACTTGAAGTCCCAGAAATAAACCCACACACCTATGGACTGTTGATTTTTGACAAAGAAGCTAAAACCATACAATGGAAAAAAGAAAGCATCATCAACAAATGGTACTGGTCTAACTGGATGTCTGCATGTAGGAGATGCAAGTAGATTCATATTTATCTCCCTGCACAAAACTCTAGTCCAAGTGGATCAAACACCTCAACATAAAACCAGACACACTAAATCTACTAGAAGAGAAAGTAGGGAAGAGCCTTGACCTCATTGGCACAGGAGACAAGTTCCTGAACAGAACACCAACAGCACAGGCTCTAACATCAACAATTAATAAAAGTCAATGATGTTTTTAATCAATGTTTGCTTATTAGCTTGACAAAAGAAAATAAATTAGAGTTTTAAGCAGGCTTCCTACTTTCCCTTAAGAGGTGTCGTGTTTGTTCAAGGTCGCCAGGACTTAATCCTAGGTCTTCTAATTTTAAGATCAATATTATTATTATTATTCCTAAAATTATTTTCTGTGTGAAATATAATGTCCTGATTTTCTTTCCCTATTTGGATAAAGATTCAATAATATTAACAAGCATGACTATGACTCCCATGAATAGTTTTATAGACTTAGACATGAAACTAAATCTCATAATACCCATATAAAGTTCCATTATTTTATATTTGTGGGGAGGGAATACAACTCAAAGTGAAATCACCTAGTTTGTCTGGGGCCAACAAAGTGAAGGTCATTCTGTACCCACTTTTTTTTTCTTCACAGAGAGATGGCTGTAGAGACCCTTCTGTGGCAACGTGGCACGCTTAATGGGACTTTTTCAGAGTTATCTTAAATCCGTTTCACTAAGTAACAATGATGGACATACTTTACTAAGTAATGCAAAAACTTACAACTCGACTATCTTTTAAAATGAACAGCAACATCCATAATGTAATTCATTGTAATTAACATTTCAAAACGATGCAAAGTCTGTCACTAAAGACTAGTTTCTCTCTGAAAGTCTATGACCTGCTCTTTGAGGTCTCTCTGACACTGGAGAAAATCTATAAAAATAATGGAACCAACTATAAGTAGAGGAATGAAATAAGTTGTTTATTTGCAAGGAAAACCCAACAGAACTTTTCCACCAAAGGATTGTGGTCTTTTTAAACATCACTAGGCAGATGCCAGTGACAGTATTTTTCAGTTTAAAAAAATATTTCATGTTGTTTCTGTGCCGTGTATGATGAGATGTGATAACAAATACTATGACAAATATTACTAGCAAATAGTATCAACTGTCTCCATACAATTTGACAGTTATTGGTAAAACCTTCATCACTCTACCCTAGTAAAGAGATATTCACTTTGTATGCTTGGGTGCAACAATTTCTCTATTAGTTTCCTCCATGTAGTGTTAATGAGTTTAGTGGCACTTATTTTTGTTTATTTATAGTGGATTTACTAGGTTAAAGACTTAAAAACATAGAAAATGCTGAGACAATTTTAAAAAGAAAATAAATAATGCAATTTTATTGTTAGTTTAATTGCATAAACAAGGCTGTAAAATTCCATTCTACAAAAGAAAAACATGGAAAAAAATGCATATGGAAGTAGACAGAATGGACCAGCAATTAGGGCACTTGTCACACAGGTGATGCAGTTCGCATGCTCAGAGATCCATGGAAATTCTGGATGAGCGTAATTGTCCACCTGAAATTTTAGTCTTGACAACTGGAGACAGAGCATCTGCACGGTAACTTCACTAGCAATAATAACTGGAACTGTGTCTTTGAACTCTGGGTTTGAGTCAGAAACTCACCAACAATGACTAGATGGGACAGCTGTGGAGGATGATTCTCAATGTCAATATCCATGTGTTTGTGCGGTCAGAATTACAGAACATGCAAAAATATCTACACACATGCACAGCACCCTCACACAATACAACACACACAGAAACATACATGCAACACACACATGCACAGTACACACATGTACATACAACACATACATATATACATGTGCATAGCTCACACAGATATACACACATATACATACATACATACAAATATACACACCAAAGATGGGAAAGAAGAAAAGGAGTATGTGTGTTATCAGGATAATATTTTATAACTTATCTGGAAGGGATTTTGGTATTTATTTTCTTTTCAGAAAATCATCTTGTCTATTTGCTTTATTTTATACTAGATTCTTAAGCATGCAGAAGCCAGCTTTTAGTTAAAAAAATTAGAGCATTACTGTTATATTATATTATGTAACTATAATGTATTGCTTAATTAAATTCAAGCTGTTTTAGGCCCCAAATCATGGAGTTAAGCATAAAGATGTTAACTTTGCAGAATGGGGCTTTACTTACAGTTTAAGCGCAATTGAGATATATTAACATTATTGAGACTGTGGAAAGGATAATGAATTTTGCTTTGTGATGATGCATTTCTTTTCCAGCTTCGAAGGACAATTACTATACACTTCTGTTTCTGCAGTGGACCATTGTCTGTGACACTTGGCCACTTGGTACATTGAATTAAATTGAGTACTGTAAACTATTTCATTTTCAGAGGAAAGAAAGAGACCTTGAAATAAATGTGGAGCTTTCTAAATGAAATTAGACTGTATATATTTGTTTCCTGTGTTCCAAATTTCCACACTTTTCTGCTGTTTCATTTTAAAGAACTTTTCATTTGAAAGAGTCAATTCTATTTTGAAAATGAGTCTCTGGACCCATAAACAGCAAAAGTCTTTATTACCTGAACACTGGCCAAAAATGAAATGGCTGTGAAGTGTAATTATATAGATGTGCCATAAAACACATTTCTAGGTTGTTACTAGTATGGGGTAAAATAAAATCCCCTGGACACATTTTCTTCTTATTTCATAGACTTTCTATCCTTTTTCTATTTTAAAAGATTATTTATTAGTTTGATATTATTAAGTATAAATACATTTTTCATTCTTGTTTGCAAATATATTTCTTATTTCCAATGTTAATGAATAGTACATGATATGCACAAGTACTAAAAGAATTCAGAATCTTGATGTGTATCTGATGTATCTAATTTAAATTTATGTGTCAACTGACTGGGCATGATGCACAGAGAGCTGATCAAACATTACTTCTGTTTGTGTAGGTGTTTCATGAAAAGATTAGTGTTGAGAGTAAGGGACAGTTCCTCACTCATCATATTGGTGAGTATCATCCAATCCATTGAATCTATTAGTCCCAATAGAGCAAAATGATAGAAGAAAGGCAAAGTTGTGTTAGTTAATCCAGTTTCTAGTGTCCTGAAATATGGATGCTCCATTTTCTTAAAGTCTTAAGCCTTTCACCACCAGTATTAAAATAGCACAACCCCTATCCCATGAATTTCTATTCATTTGGGACCAGAAAGGAAACAGAAAACCCCACTTTCCAGGTCTTCCACCTTGCAGACAGCAGTCTTTCTAACCATGTGGGACAATCCCAATATTCCCCTCCATATACATTTATGTATATAAATGTATTCACACCACACACACACACAAAGAGGCATGTGTGTGTGTGTGTGTGTGTGTGTATGTGTAAAAGCAATAAAGCAAGCTATTATGTAGAAAAAGAAGACAGAAAACCTTCTAGTTTCTCTAAGTGATTGATGTATGTGGCAAACTTCATTGTAACAAACCTCAGGACAGAAAGTAGAAAAAGTTGGTCTTCATGACAATTGAATGCTTTAGTTTTTGTGAAAATGTGATGTTTTCTTTTCCAAAATCTCATTTTTCAAAGCATGAAATCTACAAGGTAGGGAATACAAAGCCATGTAATTAATTAATAACTCAAAACTCTACTGTGTTTTTAAATAAAAAAGATGAAAACCAGAAACTGGATGACTAGTAAGAACACAAAAATTATATACATGGGTGAAAGAACCTTTAAAATCATTTAAAATTTAAATGAATATGAGAGTATTCTACAAACTGCAACAAAAATGAAAAGTCTACATAAAATTAATGACTACATGGGACTATATACTACTTGCTAAAGTTTATCTCTGTTAGAAATGGAATGTTCAAGTGGACAATTTCCTGAAATAGTAAAATACATTAAGGAACCACCTCTACAAATCTTCAAATCAAAACATATTTTAAAGGATAGTGTATGTGTCCATAATAACTAGTTTGCAATGCTGCAGAGACTAGAACTCAAGGGAAGGATAACAACTCTTTTACTTAATAATGCAACTAACACAAAATGAGAAAGGGACAACGTAAAACAAACTTGCATTTGCCTGTTTCAGTTGTTGTATTGGATGTTTACTGTCTGCTAACCTATGCCTAGTCCTGGAAGCTTCTAGCCTCTGCAAAATCTAAGCTAGGCCTAGAATGTAATCTGAGAATTACTGCCTAACTTGCCCTTTCTTGTTCTTTCTGGGTTCTGGGCTGGTTGGTTCAATTCAGCTGTTCTGGCTCAGATTCCTCCCAGTTGAGTACAGGGAATCTTATGAAAAAAGTGGGAGATATTAAGACCCAGAGAGGACAGGAGCTCCACAAGGATGGCAACAGATCCTAAACGTCTGGGCACAGGGGTCTTTTCTGAAAATGATACTCCAGCCAAGGACCACTCATGGAGATGGCCTAGAACCCCTGCACAGAGGTAGCCTATGGCAGTTCAGTGTCCAAGTGGGTTCCATAGTAATGGGGACAGGGACTGTCTCTGACATGAACTGATTGGCCTGCTCTTTGATCACCTCCCGCCAATGAGGGAGCAGCCTTACCAGGCCACAGAAGAAGACAATGCAGCCAGTCCTGATGAGACCTGATAGACTAGGGTCAGAGGGAAAGGGAGGAGGACCTCCCTATCAGTGGACCTGGAGAGGGACACAGGTGGGGAATAGGGAAGGTAGCATTGGGAGGAGAGGAGGGAGGGAGGTAAAGGGGGGATAAAATGTGAATAAATTGTAATTAATAAACACAAAAATAATTAAAAATAGATTTCACTTTCACAGTGGCTGTCTAATATATTTCTAGTAACTTAACAAATGAGGTTCAAAAGGTTCCAGGAGAAAATATGCTGCCTGAAGTTGTCTGTTACCTCACCTTGTAACTATGAGTAGAAATCTAGAGGTACAAATAAAATCAAGAATTAAGGACTTAAGAACTTCACATTAGGAAAAATGTGAAGTTTATCAAGAAGCAAAATTACTTTGCAAGACATTTATGGCATATATCAAATGCAAAAATTATCATATGTACTATGAAATTATTTCTGATGGAAGTGACACAATTTTAAAGAACATATTGAATAACTGATATTAACAGGAAGGCATTAAAAGAAATTGTAGCTGTGACTCGTTAAACATAAAAAAATATGCATTTTTCGCTTAGTAAGAAAAACACATTAAAGCACAATAAAGTTTAAGGTTTTCCCCGGAAAACTGACCAAGACGCAAGCCCAAATGTTTTTAAATATCCTAGGCTAGCAATATCATAGAAGAGACTCTGTCACACATTTCTAGTATAAATATGTCCCAATAGGACCGCTATAGAATGGAATTACACAACATGTTTTGTCTAAGTCATACTGTCAGTTTTTTAGAGTAGAAAATTGTTTCAGATTATCTTAACTTTTGAATAAGTAATGAAAGAAAAGCTTTTGTATAGTTTTGATGGCAGAAACTAATACATGTTTGTGTTTGTGTGTTCTCCAAACAGTTCCCTTAAAGTGTAGATTGGAATGCAATTGAAAAATATCTGAACATATGTGCACCCTTAAATAGAGTAGTGGAAGTTTTGAAAGTGGATTTTTTAAAATGAGTTAAATGTATTAATCATAATATGAGCCAGGTTTTGCATCCCAAAAGAAAAAGTTTACTAATATTGAAAGGTGAACACTTTGAGTCAGCTTTGGGTATGGAACTAGATTTGCAGAGGTTAGTTTGAGTTCATAATCATGTTTGAAAGAGATGATAGTGCTGAAGGGGATGATGGTGATAAAGAGGGATGATGATGGATGTGGGTATACTATTCAGTTCTGTGTTCTCAATTAGCATTGGAACAAAAATACCAGAGTAGCAATGAATACACAACTTCTAAGATTTCAGTTTCTAAATACAATTTCCCTCCTAAACAAGGTCAGCCCTCTGGGGGAAAGAACTATTTAAATTAAACAGGGTTAGCATAAAGTCTTGGAAGCAGGCTGAGAATGCTTATAACTTATCAAGGAACGAGGCAACGTAATAGTAAAGCAGCTAACACAGGAGGTTTGAATGAATTAAGAAAGACAAAGGCACATATCCTAAATAGAAGAGTTCTGAATACATGAATATTCAAAAGAAAGATTTAAGGTACTGGCATATGACTTTGTAACAGCAACTCCAACAGAAGGTAGAACACTTTGGCTTTAAAGTGTGAGGCTAAAGCAAAGCCACCATGAAGTTACCTGCCAAAGAGAAATGTATGCTTATCATGAATAAAGAAGCTGAAGAACATAGCTTCCTCTCTTCATTTAGTATATCCCCCTACATACATTTAAAATTTGGGGTTTTTATGTTAAAAAATGCCAAAATTATATACATATAAATATATATAAAATAACAGTACTTCTGAGACATAAATTTCACAGTACAAAATTTATTATACAAATAATAGGAGCCAACAGCCTTAGCCGGCTTACATGGCAGCTGTAAACTCTCACAAGGAAGTTATCAGCATAGGCCCCCCACCAGCAACTAACTCTGGCCCCTCAGGTCTCCACTTTCAGTGGAAGTCATGGTTAGTAACCATCAGTTCTGAGAAATTACTCTCAGAAAAAGTCTACCAGGGCACCAGCTAGGCAGACAGCCGCAGATCTATACCCTGACTCACTTTACACTGTTGATGTTGAAGCAGCTCTTACACACACACACACACACACACACACACACACACACACACACACACACACACACACAAGCGCGCACGCACGCACACACGTCTTATATAGCTATAAGTGGTATTCTTAGTTTAAAAAGGAATGACTTACACTGTATGATGCTATTATTTTAATGCACTTAACAATACACTCAGAAATTTTTCAGTTCATAAAAAGAAAATATAAGATAACTACATGATATTGAATAAAATTGCCTTCTATGACCAACATTCAAAAAATAAGAATAATGATGATAAAATAAGTCATGAGAAAATTTTAAACAAATCTTATCAATGAAAAATCCGCACAATTAAAATAGAAAATGTGATGAGTCATTGACTTTACCAATAACAGCAGACTTATCAGTGCTGGATTCATAGGTCACTAATATTACAAAATTAAAATATTTACAGTATAATATATTGTATGTATTGATCATTAATATTAATAGCAAAGATTCTGTAGCTATGACAAGACATGCATTTTGCTCTTCTTTGAAAAGTGAATTTCAGGAAAACTTTATACATTAGACACATTTGTAGACTTTGAGGAATTTTCTCTTACTATGTACTCACAATTAGTTCACATAAAGCATGACATAAAAGAAATAAAAACAGACATTTATTGGAGACAGGTAAAGTAGAATTATTTTTATTTTTGTATTCTATAAAATTTTTGTTTTGCATTACTTTTTTAATTAAATTTTTATTTTTTAAATTTTAGTTACAGTTTATTTACTTTGTATCCCAGCTGTAGCCTGCTCCCTCATTTTCTCCCAATCCCATCCTCCCTCATCTCCTCCCTGCCCCTTTCCAAGTACACTGATAGGGGAGGACCTTCTCCCCTTTCATCTGACCCTAGCTTATCAGGTATCTTCAGGACTGGTTGAAAAGTCCTCCTCTGTGGCCTAGCAAGGCTGCTGCTGCCTCAGGGGGTGGGGGTCAAAAAGCCTGCCATTGAGTTTATGTCAGAAATAGTCCCTGTTCCCCTTACTAGGGTACCCACTTGGATACTGAGCTACCATGGGCTATATCCGAGCAAGGGTTCCAGGTTATATCCATACATGGTCCTTGGTTGGAGATACAGTCTCATAGAAGACTCCTGTGCCCTAATATATTTGGTCCTTATGGAGCTCTCCAGGTCATATTAACTCCCCCTTCTTTCATATGATTCCCTGCACTCTGCCCAAGTTTGGTTATGAATCTCAGTATCTGCTTTGATATACTGCAAGGGAGAATCTTTCAGAGGCTCTCTATAGTAGGCTCCTGTCCTGTTACTTGCTTTCTCCTACATTCAATGTCCATCCCATTTGTCTTTCTAAGTGAGGATTGATCATCTTACCCCAGGTCCTGTTTCTTGTTCATCTTATTTAGGTGTACAGATTTCAGTATGTTTATTATATCTTATAGGTCTAGTACCCACTTATAAGTGAGTATACACCATGTGTGTCTTTCTGCTTCTTGGATACCTCACTCAGGATGATCTTTTCTAGATCCCACCATTTGCCTGCAAATTTCATGATTTCCTTGTTTTTAATTGCTGAATAGTATTCCATTGTGTAGATGTACCAAATTTCTGTATTCATTCCTCCATTGAGGGACATCTGGATTGTTTCCAGGTTCTAGCTATTACAAATAAAGTTACTACAAACATGGTTGAGCAAATGTTCTTGTTGTGTACTTGAGCATCTTTTGGATATATGTCTAGGAGTGGTATAGATAAATCTTGAGGAAGCACTATTTCTAATTGTCAGAGAAAGCACCAGATTGATTTCCAAAGTGGTTGTACAAGTTTACATTCCCACCAGCAGTGCAGGAGGGTTCCCCTTTCTCCACAACCTTTGCAGCATGTGTTGTCACTTGAGTTTTTGATTTTAGCCATTCTGATGGGTGTAAGGTGAAATCTCAGGGTTGTTTTGATTTGCATCTTTCTGATGGCTAAGGACGTTGAGCATTTCTTTAAGTGTTTCTCTGCCATTCTATATTCCTCTAGAAAGAATTCTGTTTAGCTGTGTACCCCAGTTTTTAGTTGGATTGCTTGATTTATTGCCTTTAACTTCTTTAGTTCTTTATATATTCTGGATATCAGCCCTCTGTCAGATGTAGGGTTAGTGAAGATCATTTCCTAGTCTGTAGGCTCTCGTTTTGTACTGATGACAGTGTCTTTTGCTTTATAAAAGCTTTTCAGTTTCATGAGGTCTCATTTATTGATTGTTGCTGTTTTGCATTCTTTTTATTTATTTTTTTAATTCTATTTTTTTCTTATCAGTTACATTTTATTAATTCTGTATCTCGCCATTCATTTGATCCTGTTTTATCAGGTATCTTCAGGACTGGCTGCAAAGTCCTGCTTTATGGCCTAACAGGACTGCTCCTCACTTGGGGGGTGGGAAGTAAAAGAGTCAGCCATTGAGTTCCTGTTAGAAATAGTCCTTGTTCCCCTCACTTTGGGAAAACAATTGGTTACTGAGCTACCACAGGCTACATCTGAGCAGAGGTTCTAGCTTATATACATACATGGTCCTTGGTTGAATGTCAGTCTCAGGAAAGACCCTGTGCCCAGATATATTTGGTCCTTGTGGAGCTCCTATCCTTTCCCCATCATACTAACTCCCATTCTTTCATATGATTCCCTGTACTCTGCCGAAGGTTTGGTTATGAGTTTTTTTATCTGCTTTGAAAACACTGCTAGTTAGTCTTTCAGATGCCTCCAGTAGACTCCTGTCATACGTTCAATGCACATCCCATCTGTCTTTCTAAATGAGGATTGATCATCTTACCCCATGTCCACGCTCTTGATTATCTTTTTTAGGTGTATAGATTTCATTATGTTTATCATATCTTATAGGTCTATATAAG
>REGO01000303.1:2256445-2278727 GCA_010120015.1 Rhombomys opimus
CAGTCTCCTGGTCGCTGCATGGAGAGTGCTGTCCTGCTTCTTATACAAGGTGCTCTCCTGGCGCCCCATCTTGGCTCTAATCTCTAGGGACCATTCTAAGAGATTTTACATCAAATGTTTGTCATACAGTATATTCTGATCATATCCTTTCCTCTCCTCCAAAACCTCCCATTTTCTTCTCTATTTCCTTACTCTCAGGTGCTTTCTCTCCCTCTCCTCAAGAAATCAAAACAAAGAAACTAAAATTGCTTTGATGTTTTATATCTGGGGATAATTTTAAGTAAAAAGATGATATGTGAAATAAACAGAAGTATGAATTTAAAAAGAGCAAAAATTTTTAGGTCATCACACTTCAGCCGAGTGTTCTCCTTGCTGGTAAGAGAGAATCATCCCCTCTGAAGAGCCGGTGGTTCAGTTAGAGCTGGTATCTATGCTGTACATGTTGGACATTTTTCAATATTATCCTGTCTTAGGCTTCTATGACAAGGCATAATTAAATGGAAATAGAAAGAGAAACATTTTCTTGTTTCTGATTTTTGAGCAATTTATTCCATAACTGATAAGAGATGGAAATGTAGCTTTAGGGAGAACAGCACAATTTAAGTCATTTCCTCTGAATCTTAATATAGGAGTTTGTTGTGCCTCAGAAATAAATATTTTATTAACACTCATCAGACTAAAATTCTTATAATTTTAATTTAACACAGTCTTTAATTTCTGGGTTAAAATTAAGAAGAGTATCTTTATAAAATTGTTTGGGTTTTTTTGTTTCTCCATATGAAGCTGAGAATCTGTTTTTCTTTTTTTTCATTGTTCTTCAACTATTTTATTGAACCAACTGATTAATAAATCAAAGGAAAAATTAGAAGTTCTAAAAATTTATGAACATATACTATTTAAATTTTAATGATTTAGCATTTATAAAGCTTTAATTGCTTTCACAGATATACACTATTTCCTAGGTAAAACCATTGCCTTTTACACTTAAATCCTAACATTTAGAAAAGGATTTTTAAAATGGGATAAAAAATTCATATTTGTAATAATTTTTTTAATTTTAAATTTAATTTGGCTAAGGCTGAGGATCTGGCTTGCTTCCATGTATGTGGACCTATCTGCATTGCCCACAAGGCACGCTGGGGTTGGCTACCCAGAGGCTCTTTAAGCTGTGGGCTGGCTTTCCCCAGGGTCAGAAGATTGTTCAAGGTTCCTGAATAAACTGCATTGAAAAAAAAGAGAGAGAGAGAGAGAGGGGGACTACAGCTGGGACACAAAGTGAATAAACTGTGATTGACATAAAAGAGAATCTGTTTTTCAAGGTCTGTAAAGAATTGAGTTGGTATTTTAATGTTGAATCTGTAGATTGCTTTTGGCAGGATGGCCATTTTCACAATGTTAATCCTACCAATCCATAAGCACGGGAGATCTTTCCATCTTCTAATATCTTCTTCAATTTCTTTCTTCAGAGACTTAAAGATTTTTTTGAAACAGGTCTTTCACTTGCTTGGTTAGAGTCACTCCAAAGTATTTTATGTTATTAGTGGCTATTGTGAAGGGTGTTGTTTCCCTGATTTCTTTCTCGGCCCTTTTGTCTTTGGTATACAGGAGGGCTTCTGATTTTTTTTTTTTTTTTTGAGTTGATTTTGTATCCTGCGAAGGTGTTTATCAGCTAAAGGAGTTCTCTGGTTGAATTTTGGGGTCGCTCATATAGACTATCATATCATCTGTGAATAGTGAAACTTTGACCACTTGCTTTTCGATTTGTATCCACTTGATCTTCTTTAGTTGTCTTATTGCTTTAGCTAGGACTTCAAGTACAATGTTGAAGAGATATGGAGAGAGTGGGCAGCCTTGTCTTATCCCTGATTTCAGTGGGATTGATTTGTTTCTCTCCATTGAGTTTGATGTTGGTTATAGGCTTGTTGTATATTGCCTTTACTATGTTTAGGTATGTGCCTTGTATCCCTGATCTCTCCAAGACTTTAAACATGAATGGGTGTTGGACTTTGTCAAATGCTTTTTCAGCATCTAAGGAGATGATCATATGGTTTTTCTCCTTCAGTTTTTTTATGTGGTGGATTACATTGATGGATTTCCATATGTTGAACCTTTCTTGCATGCCTGAAATGAAGCCTACTTGGTCATGGTGGATGATATCTTTGATGTGTCCTTGGATTCAGTTTGCAAGTATTTTATTGAGGATTTTTGCATCAATGTTCATAAGAGAGATAGGTCTGAAGTTCTCTCCTTTTTTGTTGGGTCTTTGTGCGGTTTAGGTATCAAGGTGACTGTGGCTTCATAGAATGAGTTTGGTAATTTTTCTTCTGTTTCTATTTTGTGGAATAGTTTGGAAAGAATTGGAGTTAGCACTTCTTTGAAGATCTGGTAGAATTCTGCAGTGAATCCATCTGGCTAAGGGATTTTTTTTTTTTTTTTTTTTTTTTGTGGGGCGACTGTTGACTGCTTCCATTTCCTTGGGGAATATAGGACTGTTTCGTCTTTCTACCTGATCTTGACTTAATTTTGTTAGATGGACTCTATCAAAAAAACTGTCCATTTCTTTTAGATTTTTGAACTTTGTGGCATATAGGCTTTTGTAGTACAACCTAATGATCGTTTGGATTTTTTCGGTTTCTGTAGTTATTTTCCCCTTTTCGTTTCTGATTTGGTGATTTGGATAGTTTCTCTCTGCCTTTTAGTTAGTTTGCCTAAAGGTTTGTCTATCTTGTTGATTTTCTCAAAGAACCAGCTCTTGTTTTCATTGATTCTTTGAATTGTTTTATTTTTTCTAATTGATTGATTTCTGCCCTGAGTTTGATTATTTCCAGCCATCTGCACCTCTTGGGTGTATTTGCTTCTTTTTTTTCTAGAGCTTTCATTTGGGCCATTAAGTTGCTTGTATGAGATGTCACAAATTTCTTCTTGAAGGCCCTTAGTGCTATGAAGTTTCCTCTGAGCACTGCTTTCAATGTGTCCCATAAATTTGGGTATGTTGTGCCTTCATTTTCATTGAATTCTAGCAGGTCTTTAACTTCTTTCTTTATTTTTTCCCCAACCTGGCTGTCATTGAGCAACAAGTTGTTCAGTTTCCATGTGCTTGTAGGCTTTTTTTCTAATTCTATTTTTGTTGAGGTCCAGCTTTAGTCCATTTTTGGTCAGATAGAATACAGGGGATTATTTCAATCTTCTTGTATCTGTTGAGGCTTGCTTTGTGATCAATTCTATGGTCTGTTTTGGGGAAGGTTCCATAAGGTGCTGCAAAGAAGGTATACTCTTTTGAGTTTGGGTGGAAAGTTCTGTAGACGTCTATTAGGTCCATTTGATTTAGGACCTCTCTAAGTGCCGTTATTTCCTTATTAGGCTTCTGTCTAGATGATCTGTCCCTTGGTGAAAGTGGGGTGTTGAAGTCTCCCACTATTAAGGTGCTGGGATCAATGTGCTATTTGAGTTTTAATAATGTTTCATTTATGAATGTAGGCACTCATTTATTTGGGGCATAGACGTTCAGAATTGTGATGTCCTCTTGGTGGATTTTTTTTCTTTGATGAGAATGTAGCGCTCCTCCTCATCTTTTTTGATTAATTTTGGTTGAAATAGAAAGAGAAACATTTTCTTGTTTCTGATTTTTGAGCAGTTTATTCCATAACTGATAAGAGATGGAAATATAGCTTTAGGGAGAAAAGCACAATTTAAATCATTTCCTCTGTATCTTAATATAGGAGTTTGTTGTGCTTCAGAAATAAATATTTTATTAACACACATCAGACTAAAATTCTTATAATTTTAAGTTAACACAATCTTTAATTTCTGGGTTAAAATTAAGAAGAGTATCTTTATAAAATTGGGAGAGAGGTTCGGTGGTTTACAAACCAAAACAGAATTATAGTAATCAAAATAGCTTTGCAAATGTATGGATTCTGGTTCCTAGTAATACTAGAAAAATTCTAAGTCTAAATATTTTATGTATTTGTATACATCAAAAAGTTTACTTTCTTTGTTTTGTATTTGTCTGCTTTACTTTGTTTTAGCTTGTAGTGCTGGAGACTTAAAGCCATAGACCTGGTTTGTGTTTTGCTCTAATGAAGGCCACACACTATCAGAGATGGCTAAGACATCACAGTTCCATGACTATGTATTAGAGAGATTGCAAGGCAAAATAGGTACCATAGGTGAGGAAGGTCCAGGTTTGTACTTCTTAAGCAACCTTCTCTTTAGAGTTCTTAAATTTTTTCTTTTCTTCTTCTTCTTCTTCTTCTTCTTCTTCTTCTTCTTCTTCTTCTTCTTCTTCTTCTTCTTTGTAAAAATTTATTCACTTTTTTTCCTGGCTGTAGCCCCTTCCTTCATATTCTCCTGGTCCCACCCTTTCTGCCTCTTCCTCATCCATGTCCCTCCTCTAGTCCACTGATAAGGAAGTCCTCCTCCCCTGCTATCTGACCCTAGTCTATCATGTTTCATCAGGCCTGTCTGGATCCTCTTTCTAGGTAGCCTAGTAAAGCTACCTCACCAGGGGGAGGTGATAAAAGGGCAGGTAACTGAGTTCATGTCAGAGACAGCCCCTGGTCCCCTTACTAGGGAATCCACATGGAGACTGAGCTGCCATGGGCTATATCTATGCAAGGGTTCTAGGTTATCTCCATGCATGGTCCTTGCTTGATTTATCAGTTGCTGCAGGACCCCCTGGGCCTAGGTTTTTTTGGCTCTGTTGGTCTCCTAGTGGAGATCCTTTCTCTGCCAAGACTTTCTAGCTCCCCCTTCTTCTATAAGATTGCCTGCACTCTGCCGGGAATTTAGCTATGAGTCTCAGCATCTGCTTTGATACCCTGATGGGTACAGTCTTTCACAGGCCCTCGGTGAAATGATCCCGTCCTGTTCCTTGTCTTTTGCTACTTCTGATGTCTATGCTGTTTACCTTTCTGAATGAGGATTAAGCCTCTTTCCTAGGGTCCTTGTTGTTTAGATTTTACAGGACTATAGATTTTAGTATGTTCATCTTATCTTACATGGCTAATACTCACATTAAGTGAGTTTATAACATGTGTGTCTTTCTGCTTCTGGGTTATCTCACTCAGGATGATCTTTCCTCTTTCCCATCATTAGCCTGCAAATTTTATGATTTCCTTGTTTTTAATTGCTGAGTAATATTCCATTGAGTAAATGTACCACATTTTCTGTATCCATTCCTTGGTTGAAGGACATCTAGGTTGTTTTTAGATTCTGGCTGTTATGAATAAAGCAGCTATGAACATAGTTGAGCAAATGTCTTTGTCTCCTAAAAATCAGTTTCTTTACAGCAATGCTCTCAATGATCTAAGTCCCATTGGCCATCATTTAAAGGCTGCATACCTGTAATACCTCCTGACACTATCAAATTGGGCACCAAAATTTCAGTCAACTGTTGGAGGCAAAAGGTGATATCTAAATGATGACACCAAAGCTACAGCTTGCTAAACAGGGTAAAGAAAAAGTATAACTGAGATGACAAAGCACAACAGCAAAAGGAGACAAATGGCATATACTAAGTAACTATGAACCATATTTGTTAACATGGTTAAAGTGGCTGAGTGTCAGGGTCTTTATAGTATAGAAAAGTGACAGTCAAGAAGAACTGAAATTTAGGCTTAAAAGTCATCTGATATGCTAATTAGGCTTATAGGTTTTCTCAAATCTACTTCAGAGAAAACAATCCTGAAGAATGCCTTGGACCTGTGAGCCTAGGTGCAGAACAGGTCAAGGAGAGTCAGAGCCAAAAATGTATGTGACCTTATGAAAAGCCATACTGGTTGGAGGACATTGACTTCCAAGCACTTCGTATGTTTCTTCTATTATTAATGATAGTAACGTATTTGTTGGGTTGCAAAAAGAATAAAACAGATAAGATGAAAGCTAAACAAAAGTGACAACTTAAACAGCCTGAAATTCTCTGACCAATAAAGAAAGTCCACATCCATGCAAATTGCACGAAAGAAAGTTAATTACCAGAAAATTGAAGCCAAGCCTGCTCATCTGCTGTGATTTTGCTGGCATCACCCAGTTGTCAACATTATGGCAAGGAGGAGATGCAACAAGGCAATAAAACAGTAAGTGCTTAAGCAGAATGTTGTGAAAGTAGATCATAAATACAGGTCTCCCAGGTTAGAAATGGCCCAGTGAGACAAAGAAACAGTATGTTTGTGGATCTTTGCTCCCACGTGTACAGCTATCTATGTATAGCTCATACTTTAAAAAGCAATCACCAAGAGACACGGAAGCACGGGATGTTGTTCATTGTTATTATACATAGGCTATTTTCTTTTGATCTTTGGCACTATATTTCATTTTAATGTGTTATTCTTAAAATAAAAGTTAAACAATACATTTAAAAAATTGAGTCAATAACACTATTCAGGTAAGGTCCCTGTGTTTGCATGATTAAAATTACTCTCAATCCACAGAAACAACACACTAAGGCATCTTGAGACAAGTGAAAATTATTCTCTTCCTTCCATCACATACAACAAAAACTGCATGCAGCAATGTTGTGATTATGTAATTGCAGTCATATATTTCAAGATGCATTCAAATCCTAATGACTGATTTTGCCACTAGACAAATATAAGCAGTGTTAGCAACAAAAGTATATGCCTTCTTTATTTTAAAATTAAATGAAATTCCTCATTACAGTTGGACATACTTTTCTCCACATATATGTTTCTACAGGCACATGTGAGTTAAAGAAGGGAAAGAACATGGACCATGCACTGGATTTGTCTATGGGTTACGGAGTTTCCTGAGAAACACAATGCACTTTATCCCCTGCATTCTACAGAAGAAACACTTAGCGAGCTTATTTGGTCTGCTTTTGGGTACTTTTACATTTCTGTAAGTTCTATTTGAAAATAAAATTCAAGACCACATTCTCAGGTGTCCACTGTCTCCTGGGCTAAATATTCTGCTGTATTATTTAAAATGTCAAGTGGAATGTTAAGATTACAAATGCCTGAATTTCAAAGACATTTTTTGGCTGACTTTCCTTCACATCTTCTTAAAGTTTGCACAAATACAAAAAGCCTCTAAACAAGAGGTAAAAGAATGAATTGTACAAAGAATGAATTTTTTCCACTTACAAAACAAAAGAACATTTCCACAGGAAATAATGCCCACAGGAATTAGTGGCAGTTTCCAAGACAAATTTACTCCACAAAACCACAAACTTTCATGAAATCCCAGAAATCGGTTACCTGAGATGTGGACTCAAGTAGATTGAAGAGAGTGGAGGCCAACCTAGATGATTAGCCCCACTGATGCATTAAAGAGATTTGGAGTTTGAGGATTTTCATAATCTCGTAGAGACAAGGGTGATTAGGAGCAGATGCTGTGTGTAACCAGGGCTGAAGTTTTAAGGTGGTATCTCACAGCGTGCTATCAAGGTACCAGCAAGGGCTAAGAGCAGGGACGAATATTATAGTACGGATCATACATGATAAAGAGACCATGAGAGCAGGACGGATTATAAGAGGTCCAAGCAATTCTTACTTGAGCAGCCTTAGGAGAGATAAAGCTCAAAAAAATGTGGCAATGCAAAACTATTTGAGTATCTCTTATGTTCTAACAGACCGGAACTTTTGTTTGGCCTCATAACCAGAACTGATAATGTACCTGGGGGTATTAAGACTGCTTGTTATTTTACTCATCCTGTTGGTTTAACACATTTTCAAGAGAACAGTGTAACAATTAACCTTACTTTCCTTGAATCTCCTATGTGATTGACTTTTTACAACCTAAATTAATACACAGCTGTAAATTTAAATTACGTACTCTTCCATGCCCCAACTCAGAAAATTGCACACGGATACAATTTGCTAAAGGCAGCAAGCACAAGGATGAAAATCCACCATAAAGACAGAATGCAATATTTATGAATTAGTTGATGAAGATGTTGGTAGTACTGTATGTTTTTGTGGGTCAGATGGGATCAGTAAGAGTCAGTGACTTAATCCCTTGCTAAATTTTGTTGAAGATTACTGTAACAGAATGTTAAAGAATTCCATTCCTTGTGATAACATTTTTAATTTTTATTTTTTCTTCACAATTTATTCATTATATATCCCAATTGAAGTTCCCTCCCTCAACTCCCCGAGTCTCACCTTCTTCCCCCATCCCCTTTCTGTAGTTCACTTTAAAGGGGGAGTTCTCCACTATTATCATCTTCCCATAGCTTGTTAAGTCTCATCAGAGCCTTGTGGATCCTCTGCATCATCATGGATAAGTGATCAGAGAGCAGCTAACTGAGTTCATGACAGAGGCAGCACCTGCTCTCCTCACTCAGAGATCCACATGGAGACTGAGGTGCCAATTGGCCACATCTGAGCAGGGAGTCTAGGTACTCTCCATGCATGGTCCTCTGTTGAAAAAGAAAGACCTAGAAGGGACAGGAACTCTACAAAGAGACCAATGGAGCCAAAAATAACCTGGGCCCAGGAGGACCTGCAGAGACCTATACTCCAACAAAGGACCTTGCATTGAAAAGACCTACAGCCCATGTTCAGAGGAAGCCCATAGACTGCTAAGTTTCCAAGTGGGTTTCCTAAAAAAGGGACCAGGGGCTGTCTCTAACATGAACTCAGTGGCCAGCTCTCTGCCCACCTCCCCCTGGGGGTGGCAGCCTTGCCAGGCCACTGAAGAAGATGATGCTGATGCGTCAGTCCTGATGAGACCGGATAGGCTAAGGTCAGATAGAAGTGGAGGAGGTCCTTCCATATCAGGGGACTGAGAGAGGGGCATAGGGGGAGAAGAGGGAGGGAGGGAGGGTGTGACTTCAGGGAGATGAGGGAGGGAGCTACAGCTGGGATACAAAGTGAATAAATTATATTAAATCAATAAATGAATGAATAAATAAATATGACAAAAAAAGAAAAGTGAATATCAGGTAGGCTATTCACATTCCTTCTCTTCTCTCTCTTTTTTTCTCAACCCAGTTTTTCGGTGTCATCCATAGTCATGCGACAGACATCCAGCTGTACCCATCCTCCCCCATGTCACATCTACTACTGCAAAGGCTGTGTTTTATAGCCTCTTTTAGAATTACCAAAATACCAAGCGTAGAAATTAAAACTAATGCACTTTCATTTTATTTCATCCATGATTCAAAAACCTGTTTGACTGCCACATCAAAGAGAATTTAATAAGCAGAGCGTAGCTTTAGCTATTCCAGAGTGATCCCCATCAGCTGTCTGGGTCACTGCTCTTGTTGCATTGACACCCATCAGACACCAGGGAAGGTAATATTTCAGTTTGATAATGCCTTAGAAAGGTACTTTATAAAAAATTATTGCTTGAAAATTTTGCACAATTATATAAAAAAGATAAGCATAACACTTTACCCTGTCTTTTGTTTCTCTCCCCTCTGTCTTCCTAGTTGTCATCTCTGTTTCCCCAGAAAATTTTATCTCTATTTTAATATTATATATGTATATATAAAAAGGGTTAACTGGTAAAGAAATGTACCTATACACTATAGAATTTTATCAGCTATGGAAATGAATGAAATAATCATTCACAGAAAAATGGATGCAAATGGAGATAGCCATATTACATAAATTAAGCAAGTCATGGTGACTTTTTAAAATCACTTTGTCTGCACGTGGAGGAGTTGAGAGTTAATGATTCATAAGCATTTTCAAAGAAAAATTAGATACCTTTTCTGAGAAGATTTTATATTGCTCGGTCAAAACTACTTTTAAAAAGTAAGTTTATGATGTCATTTTTTAAAAAATTTTCTCTCAGAGAGAGAAAATACTGTTAATTTTCTAGCTGCATCTCCAGTGAAAAGTTAGCAAAGCTCTTTGATCACTTGCCCCTGGCAATGTGGCCTTGCCAGGCCACAGAGGAAGAACCTCCAGGCCATCTTCATGAGACTTGATGAGCTATGGGCAGATGGCAGAGGAGAATTCCCTCTTTCAGTGGACTCTGGGAAGGAGATGGGGGTAAGAGGGAGAGAGGGTGGGATTGGGATGAGTTGAAGGAAGGGGCTTCAATCAGGGTATATAATGAATAAATTGAAATAATAATAATAATAACAACAGTTACCGAAGCAAATTCTCTCCAGCATCTGCTCTGGTGATAGCCTCCTGCTGCCTCTCCTCTAGGTCCCGCCTGGCTCTTTACCAGCCCTTTGGGAGTTCCTTTGGTGGCAGTCTGGGATTCTTGTGAATATTTTCTCTTTGTAAATACTGGGCCTGCTATGGGTTTGGTGGTGGTTTTTAGCACCCGTGGAATCTTAATAAACTATTAGAGATAACAGATTTTTCCCTCTTTATTCCTCTATTTATTTCCTCTTCATTTTACCTCCTCTTTTGAGTCCTAGTTCCTACTGGAAACAAACAATGAAAAAAATTCTTCCACTTCTATGAGGTTTTTTTTTTTTTCACTATTAGGTGGGGGATTAAATACTTCATCATTTTTAAAGTTAAAATTTCAGCCAAAGAGATAAGTATGCTGAAAGGAAAGTGGAATAGCTTATTAATAGATTAGAAACTATTTAAAAGCTCTTTATCATGCTAAGTTGGGAGGTACATGCCTATAATTCAGAGGCTGAGGCAAAGTTTGAATTTAGCTTTAGTGGGGCAGTGTGTCCCAAGGACAGCTCTGGATACAGAGTGGATCCTATCTCAAAAAAAAAAAAAAATAAAGACATTCTATATCATGAATAAAAATGCACTGTGGTAGCGAAGATTGGTTTACAAGGGCTATCAAGCTTGTATATAAATTATCTAATAAACTAAATTCTATACTAAGTGTCCTAAGCCTCAATGTCCCATTTTCATTAATGAATGGTAACTAATAATTCTAAAATTTGTAAGTGTATCGCACTGGCTACATAAATTTCTGTTCTAGTTTAATCTCTGTTGTTGTGATGAACACCATGAACAAAAACAATACTGGGAGGAAAGGAGGATCATTTGGTTTACAGATTATTGTCTGTCATCAAGGAAGCCAAGACAGAAGCTCAAGTGGAAACCATGGAGGAACTCGGGGATCTCCCTCTACTTTATGTCTAATGATCATTCTTACTCAACCCAGAGCTACCTTCCTAGAGTGATGCCACCCATAAGAGACTGAGCCTCCAACACCAATTAGTAATCAAGATAATTCCTCACAGGCAATATCATAAGCCAATCATATCTGTTCGACCCCTCAGTTTTAATTCCCCTGTTCCAGCTGTGCGATGGTTATGTCAAATTAACAAATAAAAACTAAGTAGTTATGTTTTCTCAATTACTTTTTCATGTTTTATTCAAGCTTTTCAGGTACATGGAACTAAAGGAGATGGATAGACAGATGTGCAGGGACTCAAGTTCTGGGATGCTGGTGAGCCAGAAAGAGCTGGGTACTGAGCAGGCCTTGCTGGAATTGAACGAGCTTGGGAGTGTGGCATATGCAGAGGAACTTTATTTTCTTTTAATCTTGTCTCACAACTGAAGGGAACAGGCCAGTGTGGTGTGTAAACTAAGAGAAGCAGCAAGATCTTGCAGGAGCTGCTCACATTATACCACAGTCAGGAAGCAGAGAGCAAGACAGTTACATGCTCACCTGGCTTTCTTCTTCTGACTCAGTTAGATACACAAACCCATGGGATGTTAACAGTTATATTTTGAGTATGTCTTCTCATTTCATGTAATTTAATCTAAGTAATCCCTCACATACATTTCCACACATTTGTTTCCATGTTGATTACAAAGCCCATCATTTATAATATAATCATATCAGCGATTATATGCAGAGAAACTCTTAACATCAGGTTCATCCTCTGTGAGAGATAAAGCCTCTGACTGCTCCAGAACAGAGCCTCATTTCTATTCTTGATAATTCATGGCATCCACAACAAAGACAAATTCTGAATGCCAAGTTGAAAGATCACTTTGCTTTTTAATTTATAAGAATTATCTATGGTGAAACCTGCTGTTAAACACAGAGCCAGGGATGCTCATGGTCTCTGAAGTTGACTTTCTTTTTTTTTTATTTTTTTTTATCAGTTACATTTTATTAACTCTGTATTCCAGCCGTGTCCCGAACCCTCATTCCCTCCCAGTCCCTCCCTCCCTCCCTCCCTCCCTCATCACCACTGTGCCCCTTTCCAAGTCCACTGATAGGGGGGGGCCTCCCCCCCATTCATCTGATCCTGTTTTATCAGGTATCTTCATTGAGTTCCTGTTAGAAATAGTCCTTGTTCCCCTCACTTTGGGTGAAGTTGACTTTCAAAGTGCCATAAAGAAGTACCCAATGTTATGCATCATCTTGACCCAGAAAGTTTTTTTGTGGAACTTTGCCTAAAGAAAAAGGAAATACAGACACAGTTTCCAGGTGTTAGGTAAATGTAAGTTAAGAAAAAATAATAACGTGTTTCTTCATTTTAAAAAAGTCTTCTGTGTGAGGAAGTGGCTTACAAAAAATTACAGATAATTTGTTTCTTTTCAAATGGGACAATTTCAATCTATAGATCTAAGTTTGAATGATGTGACTACAAGTTAATTATCATTTTCACTTTAAATTCCTTGTATGTGAACAAAATTCATATGTTTAAAATGTCTTCCCATGAAGACTATAATTTTCTAAATACTGGGTGCAATAAACACTTTTGAAACTCATGGCAATTTATATTCATTGGGAAGAGGGAGGCATGGCTGCATTGAGTGAAGGGAAAACGTACATTCTCTGGGAACCCAGGAAGCTGGAAGGGTGAGGTTGAATTGTTTTCTGGCACAGATGAAGCGAGGAGCATTGGTCGTTTGATAAGCAGTTTCCTCCCCTTGTGTGGACAGAGCTCTACATTTTATGCCAGTGTCTCCTCTGCCTTAAAAAAAAAAACATTTTAGATCTTTTCATAAGATTGTCATAGACCCACCAAAAGGAAGTGATAAAAAATAAGGCAATATAGACATATCAGAGACAGCCCTGGTCCGCTTACTAGAGACCATCAGCTGGATCTGAGTAGGGGCCTAGGTCCAGTCCATTCATGGTCCTTGGTTGGTGTTTCAGTCTCTGCAAGTCCCTCTGGGCCCTGGTCAGTTGGCTCTGTTAGTCTTTTTGTAGAACTCCCCAACCCCATGTCCTTCCATTATTCCCCACCACGCCCTACTCTTCCAGAAGACTCTCTGGCTCCACCCCATGTTTGGCAATGAGACTCAGCATCAGTTTCAATCTGATACTGGGTGGAGCCTCTCAGAGGAGAGCTATACTAGGCTCCCATCTGCAAGCATAGCAGAATATCATCAATCATGTCAGGAGTTAGCTCTCTCCCATGGGGTGAGTCTCAGGTTGGGCCAGGCACTGGTTGGTGATTTCCTTAATCTCTGCTCTATTTTTCTTCCTTTTTATTATTATCATTTATTACAATTTATACAATTTGTATCCTGGCTGTGGCCCCCTCCCTCATCTTCTCCCAATCCCACCTTCAGTCCCTCTTTTCCCCCATGTGCCCCTCCCCTAGTCCACTTATAGGGGAAGTCCTCCTTCCCTTCTAGTTGACCCTAGTCTATCAGGTCTCATCAGGACTGGTTGAATTGTCTTCCTGTGTGGCCTGGCAAGGTTGCAGCTCTCCCCCCCCCCAGAGAGGTGATCAGAGAGCCTGTCACTGAGTTCATGCTAGAGAAAGTCCCTGCTCTCCTTACTACGAACACCACTTGGGTATATACTCATTCACAAGTGGATAATAGCCATATAACATAGGATAAACTTACTAAAATCTATACTCCTAAAGAAGCTAAACAACAAAGGAGACCCTAGGGAAGATGCTCAATCCTAATTTAGAAGGACAAATGCAATAGACATTGGAAGCAGGGGAAGACAGGGGAAAGGACAGGAGCTTACCACAGAGTACATCTGAAAGATTCTACTGACTGAGGTATCAAAACATAGGCTGAGACTCATAATCAAACTTTGGGCAGAACCCATAGAGTTTTATGAAAGAATGGAGAGATAGAAAGACATATAGAGGACAGGAGCTCCAAAAGGAGACCAACAGAGAAAAAAAAACTGAGCCCTGGGAGCCCTGCAGAGACCGATACCCCAACCAAGGACAATGCATGGAGAGGAACTAAAACCCCAGCTCGTGTAGCATATAGACTCTGCTCTATCTTTATCCCTGCACATCTTGTAGGCAGGGTAAATTTTGGGTCGAAGTTTTTGTGGGTAGGTTGGTGTTCCCCTCCCTCCACTAAGAGTCCTGTCTAGTTAGAAGGTGGCCTCTTCAGTCTCAATGACCGCTGATACTAGGATTCTCAGCTAGAGAACATATATATGGATATATATATATATATATATATATATATATATATATGTCTGTAAATTATAGTGTGGTTACTTTTTACTAGGTGGCTAAATTCTGCTTAAATGTGAGTATATTCCATGTGTGTGTATTTTTGAGTCTGCGTTACCTCACTGAGGATGATGTTTTTCTAGTTTCATCCATTTGTCTGCAAATTTCATGATGTCCTTTTTTGTAATAGCTGAGTAGTATTCCATTGGATAAATGTACCACAGGTTTTTTTTTTCCCCATTCTTCAGGTGGAGCACATCTGGGTTTTTCCAGTTTCTGGCTATTATGAATAAAGCCCCTATGAACATAGTTGAGCAAAAGTCCTTGTTGTATGGTGGAGCATCTTTTGGATATATGACCAGGAGTGGTAGAGTGGTCTTAAAAGTAAAGCTAGTGCCAATTTTCTGAGATAGTACCTGACTAATTTCCAAGGTGGTTGTACAGGTTTGCACCCACCAGCAATGGAGGTGTATATTGCTTGTTCCAAGTCCTCCCCAGCATGTGCTGTCATTTTAACTTTTGATCAATGACATTCTGATGGGTGTAAGACAGGATCTCACTGTTGTTTTGATTTGCGCTCCCCTGAAGATTTTAAATGCTTTTCAGACATTTTAACAAAGTGGCTGGATACAAAATTTAGTAAAAAAGTATAAGTAGCCCTCCTTTATACAAATGATAAATGGGTTGACAAAAAAAATTAGGGAAACAACACCCTTCACAATAGCCACAAATAATACTCTAGGCCAGGAAGGGAAAGCCCTGACAAGAATTTCGAGTCTCTGAAGAAAAAAATTGAAGAAGATATCAGAAGTTGGAAAGATGTCCCATGTTCATGGATTTGTAGGATTAACATAGTATTAAAAAAATGGCCGTCTTGCCAAAAGCAATGAATTCAATGTAATTCAGTGTAATTCTCATCAGAATTCCAACACAATACAGACCTTGAAAAAGCAATTCTTAACTTTATGTGGCCTCGCTGGAGAGTAAGAGGATGCACTCAGTCCTGATGCAACTTCATTTGCTGGGGTAAGTTGGTCTAGGGGGACTCCCCTTTTCTGAGAAGTAGATGAGAAGGGTAAAAGAAAAGAGGGAAGGAGGGGGACTAGGAGGAGAGGAGGCAGGAGGCTACATGGGGTGAACAAATAAATTAATTAATTTAAAAATATTGTCATAGCCAGTATTTTACAATGATCACTAGTAGCACTGAACATTGAATTTTCCACATTTTCACTGTACAGACCACTTTAAAACTGTAGCAGATAACCATTTGAGGGATTGGAAATGATCCACTCTCTACTAGAGAAAGAAGCAGTGATGTAGATAGAATATTTTGTTTATTGTATGGATGCCTTGCCTGTAAATTAGAAGAAAAGATGGCCTATAGGAAACGCTAGAATAGAAGGTGGAACATTCAGGAAGGCTGAGAGAATTCTGAAATATATCTAAACATGGGAGATTCACCCAGGAAGATGTGAGGAGGACAGACACTTAGCAGGCAGAAAGGACACTGAGGTAGAGCCAGGAGATGGAGATTAGACCAGGAAGATATGAGGACAGATGCATAGTATCTGAACAGAGGTAACCAACCCTGAAAATGCAGATGAGTATAAACAAGTTATTTTAAGTTATGCGCTAGTCAAAGAAGAGCCTAGTTATACAGCCTACGTATTTGGAAATATATTTTGAATTTCACGAGTCATTATTCTGGGAGCTTGTGGCCAAGAGGAAAAAAAAACACTACAACATAATGGCATAGTACATGTGGAACATAAATTTCAAACTAACCTGAGAAAACTTCTGGGTAGAAGTACAAATCCACCAGAAAACCAAGCAGTTTCAAAGCTCTGTCTCTTTAAGAAAAGAGTCTTAACAAGGAATAATTAATTAATTAATTAATTAATTAAAAGTTTAAAAAAATTTTAAAAAGAAGCTCTTTAAACCCTCCACTTTGCACAAACATTAGCCACAACTCGGCCAATTACTACGTGGTTTTAGAAAGGCCAGAGCCACAAAGCAGTCCCTCAGACAAGTCCAGGCACTTGTGGTGGACAGAGACTATAGCTGCCTGGGCCAGCCACTGCTGTGGCAGCTGGAAGATAACTGAAGAAGCTAGTGAACTTCTCACAACATGGAGAGAACACCCCTTCCTGTCCAGTCAGTCATGGCAAGAGGCTTAGCTCTTCAAGGCTCTACCTGTGCAACAGAGAAGAACCAGAGCATGGCCAAGCATAGCACAGAGTGAGAAGCAGGAAACAGGTGCAGACAGATAAAGACACAAAAAAAAAAAATCTAAATTCAGTCAGCCAGGTTAAAAGAAATGTTTAAGCTTGTGTTTTAATGCCAGAAAGGAAAGAGACTATATAGGTAGACATAAATGGTTTAAGTTCAATAAAATAAGATTTTTAAAGACAGAATTAAATAAATATTAATAAATATGCCACATAAAAATGGGAAAGAAATTAGATAAAGGTATATACAAAAAATATTAATTTAAGAGGTGGTAGGGAAAAAAAGATTAAAAATGCAGATAGAAAGTAAATCTCCAAAGAAGGGAGACACAAAGAAAAATAGGGAAAAATGTTTTCAACGGTACATAAATGATAATACGTAAGTAAATAAATAAATAAACTGAACATAGTAAAAAAAAATACAGTTTAAACAATAATCTCCATAGAAAGACTTAGATTATAAATAAATAAACACTAGAGAGGATTATTGGACCCCATACCATTTTTGTTTGTTTGTTTTACAATCAACATGAAAGTGGTTGCACTTTCAACAATTATGATAGTTTCATGCAACCTATTTGAGAGAGATCAAAACAGAATGGGCCAAAATGGACAAGGGTCTGCTAAATTAAATCAACCTGTATGTGACTTGATTTCAACATTTGGACAAATGGAATGTTGTATTGGGAATTGGCTTTATCTTTAGGTCAAAAGAAAAGGAGAGGCTTTGGATTACATCCAAACTGATAAAGATTAGATTTTACAGAGGTGAAACACCTGAAAATTTTGACTAATGACAAGAAGAAAAAAAAAATAAAAAGACCAAGGCAGTTAAGGTATATGCTGGTCCCTCTATGGGAACAGCTCTTAAAATGGCTGAGACATGAATGTTTACTCATAGTCAATAAATCTCATTGGTTACAAAATCCTCAGGATCTATCAAATAATTCTTTTAAATGACACAGATAAAAATTGTTATTACAGTTTGGTATACAGTTTGCTTAGGGAGCAAGGAATCATCTTTAACTGATTTGTACATATGTACTTGCAGAACTCTGTATTACTTGTGAGAGTTTATAGGTTTTCAGAACCAAAGGACCAAACACCAATGAAATTGGAACGTATCTGACAAGATCCATTCTGGAGGATGCTGAGATGTTGAAACATATTTATTCCAACATCCTGCTTTATCCAGTCTCAGACTGCTTCAATTGCTGTTTCATCCAAATTGCTTCCAGGACACTTCAAAGCAACTAGCTCAAATCTTCCAGACTTTCAGAGGATTTAGATACTGGACAACAAGAGTTACTAGATTTCTTAACCATTTTTCCCAAGGTTTTGGTCCGCCCAAAAGGACTATTATGTCTTAAAATCAGCAAAAAGCGGGAAGAGAGGATAAGAACAATATAGGAATAATAGAAAAATGGTTAGGTTATTGAATCTGGTCTTAAATCAAAGAACATTTTATAAGCCAATAATCTAACTTCAGTTTATATTTTTGAATATTGGTAAAGAAGTAAGGTTATTTTTGATACATTGTTATAAACTTTGTATATTGATTCAAATTTAAAGTTATTTTTGATACACATAATGTGTATATGTTTCAACTTCTGTATAAGACCTATGCAGAATTAATGTAGAAAGATGATAGATAGATAGATAGATAGATAGATAGATAGATAGATAGATAATAATGATGATGATAGATAGATATAGATAGATAGATAGATAGATAGATGATAGATAGATAGATAGATCTTCAAAAGCCTCAGAGACCTACAAAATTGACATTTATACATTTTTAAAATAACTTAAGGCCTTTGACATTGAGAAATGTCAGGCTCTTGGCAGCACCCCATTCAATTTGAAAGAAGATGATGAGCATCAGCTAATCTCCTTTAGGAGTTGACTTTAAAAGTAGCAGGCTACCACTTGGCAAAGAAATGCCCCTGTTCTCTTTGTAGACAGTATGCTGTCTGAAATGGGCAAAACTTGGGTGTAGGCAAAGTCTACTACCAAACTTTGCAAGGACAAGGTAGGGAACTCATTCATAATTCCTGCTTAATAAAACATGTTTGTCAAATATATTGTGCCAGAAGGCTGAAGATTGATGCTCCAATATTTTGGGGACTGTCCAACAGCCAGCTGTCAGTACTTTAGATTGGAAGCTGCTTACCTGCATTTCCTATATAATTTGGTAGTATTTATTCCTTCTCTGATAGGATTGAAGACCAGGTAGTTGTAGCCTTACAATAAAGTTTAAATTGTTTACTATTTAAGAAGTTGTTTTAGAAGATACCTGATAAAACAGGATCAGATGAATGAGGAGGATGTCCCCCCCCATCAGTGGACTTGGAAAGGGGCACAGTGGAGACTAGGGATGGAGGGAGGGACTGGGAGGGAATGAGGGATCGGGACACGGCTGGGATACAGAGTTAATAAAATGTAACTGATAAGAAAAAAATAAAACTATAAAATAAAAAAAGAAGTTGTTTTAGGTCCAAGATGTTTTTAAATTGGTAATGAAAAGATAGAAAATGATTTAGGAACAGAACTCTGAACTCCCCACAATAGAATTGTTTTTTTGTGAGCTTACTGGTTTTTTTATATTATATATTTTTTTATTTTTTATATTAGTTACAGTTTATTTACTTTGTATCCCAGATGTATCCCCCTCCCTCATTCCTTCCTAATCCCACCCTCACTCCTTCATGTCCTCCTTGCCCCTCTTTAAGTCCACTTATAGGGAAAGTCCTCCTCCCCTTCCATCTGACCCTAGCTTATCAGGTCTCACCAGGACTGGCTGCATTGTCCTCTTCTGTGGCCTAGCTAGGCTGCTCCTCCCACTGGGGGCTGGGGAGCTCAAAGAGCTAGCCATAGAGTTCATGCCAAAGACAGTCCCTGTTCCCCTTACTAGGAAAGCCACTTGGATAATGAGCTGCCATGGGCTATGTCTGAGCAGTGGTTCTAGGTTATACCCATGCATCAGTCTGAGACAAGCCCCTGTGCCCAGATATATTTGGTCCTTGTGGAATTCCTGTTTTCTCCAGGTCATACTAACTGTCTCTTCTGTCATGTGGTTCTCTGCATTCTGCCCAAGGTTTGGTTATGAGTCTCAGTCTCTGCTTTCATACACTGCTATGTAGAGTCTTTCAGCGTCCCTCTATTGTAGACTCCTATCCTGCTTCTCATTTACTCCTATTTCCAGTGTCGATTCTATTTGTATTTCTAAGTAAGGATTGATCTTCTTACCCTGGGACTTTTTGCTTAGCTTCTTTAGGTGTACAGATTTTAGTATGTTTATGCTGTCTTATCTTATATGTCTATTATCCACTTATAAGTGAGTATATACCATGTTTCTTTCTGCTTCTGGGATACCTCACTCACAATGATCATTTCTAGGTCCCACCATTTGCCTGCAAATTTCATGATTTCCTTGTTTTTAATTGCTGAGTAGTATTCCATTGTGTAAATGTACCACAATTTCTGTATCCATTCCTCCGTTAAGCAATATTTGGATTGTTTCCAGGTTCTGGCTATTATGAATAAAGCGGCTACCAACATGGTTGAGCAAATGTCCTTGTTGTGTACTTGAGCAACTTTTGGATATATGCCTAGGAGTGGTATAGCTGGATCTAGATGAAGCACTATTCCTAATTGTCTGAGATAGCACCAGATTGATTTCTAAAGTGGTTGCACAAGTTGACATTCTCACCAGCAGTGGAGGAGGGTTCCCCTTTCTCCACAATCTCTCCAGAATGTGTTATCACTTGAGTTTTTGATCTTAGCTATTCTGATGGGTGAGAGGTGAAATCTCAGGGTCATTTTGACTTGCAACTTCCTGATGGCTAAGGACACTGAACATTTCTTCAAGTGTTTTTCTCTCATGCTGCAATCCTCTACAGAGAGTTCCCTGTTTAGTTCCATACCCCATTTTTTAATTGGATTACTTGCTTTGTTGCTGTTTAACTTCTTTAGTTCTTTATATATACTGGATATTAGCCCTCTGTCAGATATAGCGTTGGTGAAGATCCTTTCCAAGTCTGTAGGCTGTCGTTTTGTTTTGATGACAGTGTCTTTTGCTTTACAGAAGCTGTTCAGTTTCATGAGGTCCCATTTATTGATTGCTGCTCTTAGAGCCTGTGCTGTTGGTGTTCTGTTCAGGAAGTTGTCTCCTGTGCCAATGAGTTCTAGGCTCTTCCCCACTTTTTCTTCTAACTGATTAGAGTATCTGGTTTTATGTTGAGGTCTTTGATCCACTTGGACTTTAGTTTTGTGCAGGGTGGTAAATATGGATCTATTTTCATTTTTTTTGCATGAAGGCATCCAGTTGGACCAGTACCATTTGTTGAAGATGCTATCTTTTTGTCCACTGAATGATTTTGGCTTCTTTGTCAAAAATCAGGTATTCATAGGTGTGTGGGTTCATTTCTGGGTCTTCTATCCAGTTCCATTGATCACCCTTTCTGTTTCTATGCCAATACAATGAAGTTTTTATTACTATTGCTCTGTAGTACAGTTTGAGGTCAGGAAATAACCTACAACTCCTGCTTGGATGTAGTCCATGGTATCTTAGTATCCAAGTGGTTACCCTAGTAAGAGCAACAGGGAATATTTTTGACATGACTATTTTGACATGAACTCAATGGCCCCCACACACACCCAAGGGAGGAGCAGCCCTGCTAGGCCACAGATCAGGACTTTGCAACCATTCCTGAATATATCTGATAAGCTAGGATCAGATGAAAGTGGAGGAGGTCCTCTCCTATCAGTGGACTTGGAAAGGGGTAGGGAGAAGATGGAGAATGGAAGGTGGGATTGGGAGGGAATGAGGAAGGGGGCTACAGCTGGGAAACAAAGGAAATAAACTATAATTAATATAAAAAATTATATATATATATATATATATATATATATATATATATAAAATCAGTAAGCTCTCTCTCTCACACACACACACACACAAAGAAACATTGAAAGGGGAGATAACCTGCATAGCTCTATGGCACTGGTGCTAAAAGCCATAGGTTTTCAAACATAATCCAAATGCCATGTGCAGGATACCTTACAAGCTGCCTATCAGAGAGGCAGGCCACAGAGGCTCCCAGCAAAAGCAAAAAGCCTTGTCTTTCATTTGGTTGCCTACTAAAGGTAATTGATGAGAACCTCTTGCTAAAGATTCCACAGACCATGGTTGCAAAATATGGAAGACTTTAGCTAGAACTGAGTTTGGAGCTTTTTCTCTGTTGCCCAACACTCAAAGTTCTGCTTATGTGTATTGCAGAGGGAGAAAACACATCCACAGTCTTACCCACCCAGAAGCATGAAATATACCAACCTACCAAAAAAGATGTGTCCCCTGATGCAATACTGAAGTAAGTATTATGGGCATAATTAACTGTTCTCTGATTTCATTTAAGGCCCACTCCAGAGGAGGAAATTCCTGCCTGGTATTCTTTTTTTTTTTAATTTTTTATTTAACTTTTATTAATTACACTTTTTTCCTTTTGTATCCCCCCATAAGCCCCTCCCTCCTCCCCTCCCGGTCCTACCCTCCCCCCTTTCTGCATGCATACCTCTCCCAAAGTCCACTGATAGGGGGGTCCTCCTCTCCTTCTTTTCTGATCTTTTTTTTGTTGTTCTTCTCAATGCAGTTTATTCAGGAACCTTGAACAATCTTCTGACCCTGGGGAAAGCCAGCCCACAGCTTAAAATAGCCTCTGGGTAGCCAACCCCAGCGTGCCTCGTGGGCAATGCAGAT
>REGO01000303.1:2284675-2299898 GCA_010120015.1 Rhombomys opimus
TTTCCAATTCTATCTTCAGGTCTTGAGCTATTTTGTTGGTTTCCTTCCTCTGTCTGACTGTATTTTCATGTTTTTCCATCAATTCCTTCAGCTGTTTGTTTGAACAATCCACTGTTTCTTTTATTTCATTCAGTGATTTAAGCATTTCCTCTCTAAAGGCCACAAACTGTTTGGCTGCAGCTTCTTCCATTTCTTTTCGTATTTTATTTGTTTCCTCTGTTATCATCTTCTTGAGCATAGATGTTAGGTCGTCTCCTTGAATTTCATTTATGCTGGGGTGTCTAGGGCTATTTGCCCCTGGATAACTGGCTTCTGAAGATGCCATAATGCTCTGGCTTTTGTTGGTTGAACTTTTATGCTGTCCTCTACCCATTGGGCTATCTTAGTTGTTTGAATTTAGTTTCTGGTTGTTCCTGGACTCTTGTAGTGGAGAGAATCCCTTTGGCAGGAAGATGGTTTTTCCTGAAGGAAGCCTTCCCAGCTTTTTGGGTATAGTCCCTGCATGTCCAGTGTTTTTCAGGAGTTGCTACAGCTCACCTCAGGCATAGAGACCTGGGTGGTAACTGTGGTCCTGATTAGTCAAGAGGGCTCTCTTCTCACACGGAGAAGTCCTGGAGACAGCTGCCCTCCTTCTGGGTTTCTTGCTGTAAATTTAGTGATCAGCTGCTGTAACCTGTGTGTCCCATGGTTTGGTAGTTTTTGTTAGGGATAACTGGTTGCCCCTTGGAGCAGTATCTGGGGGTTGATCTCAGGGTTCCTGGTCTTTTGTAGGTCTGAGTTTGGGCTCTGTGCCCCAGAACCCAAGAGGTAATCTGTGGCGGGTGAGTACTGCTCTGGTGTCTTGGGGCACACAGGTCTGTCTGTAAGAAGTAGTTGGTACAAAGCAGGCCTCTAGGTTGGTGGAGCGTGCTCCTACCTTCTAGTCTGCGGGAGCTGAGTTTCCATTCACTCTGTGCTCCCTGTTTGGGCCCAGATCTGTGATGGCTGGGCATACTCGCCTGTTTGCAATCTGCAGTCTGCTAGACTTTCCCTAGGTGACCCCAGCAGCATGGTTTCTTCCTTCTCTGTGGGGTCCTCTCCGGACAGGGGTTCCCAGTCCCTGTTGTACTTGGGCGCTCAGCTTGTCTGTACCGCTGAGCTGAGCGCGCAGCTCTCCTTGCGCTGCAGGAGCTCAGCTGTGATGGCGGTGGGCAACCGCAGTCCCAGAGACCTTGGGAGGAAAGACTGGGTGACCCGCGATCAGACCCACAACCTTGCTTCCCTGTGGGGTCCCCCCGTGACTGGGACTCCCAGCCTCAGGCGCCCTTGTGCCCATGGATCAGCCTGGGAAAGTGATGGGGACACAGAGGCTTAAGGTACCAGCCAGGAGACCCAAAGCCCTCGCCACCCGGGATCTCTTCCGGGTTCTGGCTGGGCAGCCGAGAGTGGACCCGATCGACTCCCACGCCATGGGAGCCTCCCCTCACCTGGGAAACACGACCGCTGTGGTTTCAGGGCCCAGAGTTCAGTCTCCTGGTCGCTGCATGGAGAGTGCTGTCCTGCTTCTCAGACACAGTGCTCTCCAGGCTCCGCCATCTTGCCTCCCCCCCTCCCCCCGCCTGGTATTCTAAGCCCAGTCAAAAGCCTGTGGCTAAGGAGGGCTTAGGCCCTAGGAGAGAACTCACTATTATTAATTAATTAAATTGACATTATGCTAAACAACATTTTCTGTGTTTATGTTTATATCCATATACAAAGGTTTTTCTTTGACTTACTCAAGAGAAACTTCCCTTTGCAGTGGGCCATAGTGAATTCAGAATCTCATGGCTGTTTGAATGCTCAGGATGGTGACTGTTGAGGGTTGAACCCAGCTAAAACAACAACAAAAGTGTATACTACCCACTCTAAGGCTTCGAAACATAATAGAAGAAGAGGTAGAAAAAATAATCAAAGGTTCAAAACATTTTTGTTAAACTTAGCTTAACTGAAATGAAAAATTCCTTCACAATATACTCAGGTACTAATTAAAATTTGTCATGATTGGTTTTAACTTTTAGGTGTATGTGCCGAAAATCTCTGACATTTCTCCGTTTGTGTCTGACAATATAGGCAACGAGTGTTGTTCCATCCAGTGAAGCTTCAGTAATTTAAGTAAAGGCACTTGAGATTCGCATGTGCCACCCTCCTGGAATGCTGGCACTTTTGAGAGTGAGACAGGAGAATGGTGATGGTGAATTTAGTCTAGGTTCCTATTCAAGACCTTGCCTCAAAATTTTATGACAAAAGCCAGGCAGATAAGAAAGAAATTTAAAGTCTTTGAAGAAATGAACATCTGAAGATACAGTTCTGTTTCACCCATCCTGGAAAACTAGATCAGTCACTGTAATGATAGAGGCTTGCCGACTAAACACTCATCTTTGGTTGTCAGATACTCACTCAGAAACTATTTCTTCTGAAAATGCCAATGCCAATTGTCAGCTCTAGTTTTATTATTTATTCTAATCTGCTTATTGAAAACTCCCTTATTCTAGTTTATAACAGACATTTTACAAACATTAAGTTAAAACCAATGACAGTGCAGTGTGAGCAGCAGGCGTAATGTAGGGGGGGCACATAAGGAAATGATAGGGGAGCCAGTTCAGGGTCTGCCTGACAAACAAACATGTTTCTAAGTTTTCAGCACCACAGCAAGCTTCACTGGGGTAAAAGCAGCTACTTTAAAAATTCTTTTATGTGTCGCCAGGCACTAACTGGAAATCAATAGACTAGCAAAGAAGGTTGGCATATGGCTTTTATATTGTTTATTTAGTTATAGGTCATGTTCTGTCAAATCACATCTGACTTTAAAACATCAAGTAATCCATTTACAAGAAAGGTAATAGTCTGTCAAGTCTGCATGCTAGGAACATTACTGGAAGATGAATTAGCCAATCAACAAGGTAGTTAAATGCTAGGAACTATAAGATCCAAAAGAGTGAGTGTTAATTCAAATAATGCTAAGTGGTACTCATGGAAGAAATGGACTATTCCCTTTGCTTTAAAAAAATAATTCAAGGATGGAATGGTTCAAAAACGCTTCCTTGAGAATATTTATAGAGACACCACCGTTTTATTTCTCGGTTAAGCTAGCTTTCCATTCAAGACATTACACTTAATAAGCACATGAACATTTTGTGCAGCTGGACAACAGGAAGGGGTTTCCATATATTCTGAAGTGATGAAACCCTCAGAGGAGTTCACTAAGCTCAGTCGTTCAGCTTCGCTGGTCCTAGGAGGCTGTTAGCCTACGTAGCAGGCCTATGCATCCGGACTAAAGTAATGTTTCCTAAGTTAAGAAGACTAATATATAAAAGCAAAATGTAAATTAATCAACAACTTTTAAATGACGGTTATCTTTTGCAACATCAAGTCCCATAGTCAGCCCTTTTTTTTCAAAGTTACATATCTATGTAGATATATTACATATACATACATATGTACATATATTATCAGATAATAGAATTACACGAGTCTCACATTTTAACATTAGGCTTCCTGACAGCCGATGCTCAACAGATGTTCCTTTTTTATGAATGAATGAATGAATTAATGCATGCATGCATTCACGAATGATGAGTACTCTGCTTTCAGTGTATGTATTTGAGTTATTTTTGTCCCATACCTTCCCCTACCAATCTTACAGTGATATAATGGAGACGGCTACTTATTGCTAAGAAATTTCTTTTTTGTAGAGACTCAGCCTCAGGTAAAGCATAGTGGTCTTATGCCTCCCGTGCAGCTAAGAACACCCTTGCACTCCTGATACTTCTGCCTCTGCTTCCTAAGGGCTGAGATTATAGGTACGGCCCACCACACCTACCTCCTTTCATTTAATTCAGGGGCTTTCCTCGAACAACAAAGAAGGCCCCTTTCTCTTTCTCTCTACAAGGCTACCCCACCACAACCTCTTGCCTCCTCCTGCTCACACTCCAGCAGAGCTCTTCTGACTGTATAGAAGCTTTGCTCATATCCATTGCACGAGCTGCAAGCATATCTTTCCTCTCACATTTCCTCTGTCACATTTATTCAAATTTTTCTCTTTCGGGATTCATCCATTCCCATTCTCTCCATGTCTGTTCATCTCTACTGCTATCCATATCAAGCTGCTGTGTTCTTTGCTCTATTACACACCTATCTTTTCTATATTGAATCCCAAGGTATACTTTCATCCAGTTATCACAAATATATAGTATTTAATTCTCACAATTATAAAGTGAACCACATTAACTCTCACCTCTCTCTTTGCCCAAACACTTTTGAAGTCTTTGTTTAATTTGAAATAAACAAAATGTTTAGCATTATCTTAGATTTTTGTGTCAAGTAGTTTTCACTTGTACCCACGTCAAGCCACAAAGCATTTCTCACTCCAGCTTCATAGGGAGTCTCCATTTATGTTAGGGTTGTTCAGGCACCACTTTCTTCCTTTGGACCCCCACACTAACTTCTAATTTATTACTATACAGTTTACATCTCATTTCATCACATTTTATATGATGTCCTTCCCTCAATCTAGGGTCAATTCTTCTGTTATGGCTTCTTATAATAGCAACTCCTCAGGTTAACTATGAATGGAGGGAGGTCCCCCCCCCTATCAGTGGACTTGGAAAGGGGCACAGTGGTGATGAGGGAGGGAGGGAGGGAGGGACTGGGAGGGAATGAGGGTTCGGGGCACGGTTGGGATACAGAATTAATAAAATGTAACTGATAAAAATAAAATTAAAAAAAAAGAAAAAGAAAAAAAAAGAATTGGGTATTAAAGTGAAAGGCCACATTGTTAAAGAGAAAGGAAAAATGGTCACTTTATTCAATGAAACTAAAGTAGGAGCAAAACACCAAGCTTGGCCTGTGCCCAACCCGATGTTCTTTATATTTTTTTTAGAACGAAGTGGGAAATCTGAGGTCACGCAAGTTTGTTAATGCATTTGTCTAAAGGAAAAGTTAACATTATGATATCTTCATGACAGGAGAGAGTTTGACATCCTGGAATGAGGTCTTGTCTAAGTTGAGCGTCTTGTACTTTCTATGGAATCTTCTTTGTTTATATTCTAAAAAGAAAGTCCCTAGTTTGCTGAGACAGGCCAGCCTGGATTACAGTAGGCTTTTTTCTTAAAGGCCTTATGTATCAGAAGAATGAAAGCAAATTTTTAATTACAAGTCTTGAAAGTTAACTGCTTCAAGAAAACATAAGTCAAAGATTTTGAAGCATATAGATACAAGAAATCAAGCTATAATGGGAAACATTCAGCTTGTCTTGATGTTCTACATAAGTTCTACCTTTTATATAACTTCCCGGGGTTTAAAAAAAAATCACTATACACAAGGTCTCAAGAAGATTCAAATCTTTTCTCTTAGTTTTCTCCATTTCCTATTCTCTGTTTGCCTTCCAATTTCTCTCTCTCTCTCTCTCGCTCTCTCTCTCTTTATAGGCTATTTTCACTCTCCTTTCCTAATGACAGTTTCCTTAGAATTATCCTCAGCACCATAGCTGAGTGATCACAGAAGCCCATCCTCCCTCTCTGCTTCCATCCCCTGGAATGCACCTTGCTTCAGAGCCAGCTTTCCTTCGTATCCCCATCCACTTACATTAGCCACCCACACCTGGAGGCAATCTCTGCTCCTCAGAAACTCCATGGCCAGCTGTGAGTTCTTGCTTCCTGTGGACCCTGTTGGCCCCCGCAGGGTTGGCTACTCTACCCCCTTTCCTCAGTCATCTCCTCATATCTAGACTACTTTCTACCACAGCTTCCTAATGGCCACACTTGGCAGGGACTCAGATAAGTGAATCACTATCCTTCCCGTCACCGTCCTCTAGGTGCTCCTCCTCGCAATTCAAACCCTCAACACTGGAGATCCAGCTCTTAGCTAAGACCCACAGTACCTACTGCTCTTTCATACCTATGTCTATATTTGTCTTGCTTCAACTGACTTGCAGGATCAGCTATTTTTACCACAACCCCAACTCCCTCCGGCTGTGAACAGAATAAACCTTAGGCCTTCCTGAAGTCTTTCTCAGCCATTTTCTTTCCAGTTTTAACTCTCTTCCTGTTTGCCACCTATAAGCCTTCAGTAGCATTCTCTACCAGGCAACCCCCAGCCCCCCCAACCTTTCCTAAACTATAGGTAGTGCAATAGAAACTAAGAAATGTGACACGCAATAAAGACGATATCAAATATAAACACAAAATCACAATCATCTCAGCCCCGGGTGCCTAAACACCAGTGGAAATCTGCAATCTAAGGAGCCTGGGTGGATTTTCTACAAACTCTATGAGATCACAGGTGCCAGCCGATACAACTGTACCCAGCAAAAGTATCAATCACATTATATCAAGAAAGAAAATCATTCATTGATAAAAAATAAATTTAAGCAGGATCTATCTACAAATTCAGTTCTATAAAAGGCTTACCAGGAAAACTTTAATCTGAAGGGTTAACCACACCCAGACAAACCCAAGGAAGGAATAGTCTCAGAGAACATAATCAAATGGGGGTATGTGATAATGCACACTATATCAACAAAATAATAGGCACCAATAAACACTGATCATAGATAACTCTAAACATTAATGGTCTCAAGTAATTTGTGCTTAAGCTTACATTTAAAAGGGTCCACATATCATGTATCCTGCATATCAAACATTTGCATAACAATTCATAACAATTGCAAAATTACAGTAATAAAGTACCAATGAAAATAATTTTATGGTTGGGCATCAACACAACATAAGGAACTGTATTATAGGGTTGCAGTCTTAGAAGGTTGAGAACCACTAATCTAAAACAAAAATAAAGACCACCACTCAAAAGGAAAGAAATAACCAAACTCAGGGTTGACATCAATAAAATAGAAACAAAAACATCACTATAAAGAATTAATGAAATAAGCTAGCTCTTCGAGAAAATAAACAAAATTGATAAGCAGTTAGCCTTAACTAAAAGACTCAGAGAGAAGATCCAAATTAATAAAATTAGAGGTAAAAATGGGGACATAAAAACAGACACTGAGGAAATCCTGCTAATTAGGAGAACATATTTTAAAAATTTGTACTCAACCAAATTGTAAAACCTAAAAGAAATGGATAAATTACTTGATAATTATGATGTGCCAAAGTAAAATTAAGACCAGATAAGCAATTTAAACAAACCCATAACTTCTAGTGAAATAGAAGCAGTAATTAAGTTTCCCAAACCAAAAGCACTGAAACAGAGGTTTTCAGCACAGAGTTCTGCTAGATATTAAAAAAGTTATGCAAATATGCAAATACTCCTCAAATTATTCTGCAAAATAAAAACAGAAGGAACATTGCCTAATACTATTAAAAAGTCCACAGTTACTCTGATACCTAAACTACACCAAGATCGTAAAAGAAAACTACAGACAAATTTCTTTTTCATTTTTATTCTTTTTTCTTTCCTTCTCTTCCTTTTTCTTTCTTTCTTTCTCTTTCTTTCTTTCCTTTTATTAATTACAATTTTATTCATTTCATATCCCAGCTGTAGCCCCTCCCTCATCTCCTCCCTATTCCACCCTCCCTCGATCATCTCCTCCCATGCCCCTCCTCAAGTCCACTAATCAAGGAGGTCCTCCTCCCTTTCCATCTGACCCTAGCCTATCAGGTCTTATCAGGACTTGCTGCATTGTCTTCCTCTGTGCACTGGTGAGACGGTAACCCCCTCAGGGGGAAGTGATCAAAGAGTAGGCCAATCAGTTCATGTCAGAGACAGCCCCTGTTTCATTTCCCTTACTAGGGAATTGACTTGGAGACTGAGTTGCCATGGGCTACATCTGTGCAAGGGTTCTAGGTTATCTCCATGCATAGTCCTTGGTTGGAGTATCAGTCTCAAGAAAAGACCCCTTTGCCCAGAAATTTGCTTCTGTTGCTCTCTTCGTGGAGCTCATGTCCCCTCCAGGTCTTTCATCTTCCCCATCTTTCACAAGATTCCCTGCACTCTGCCCAAAGTTTAGCTATGAGTCTCAGCATTTGCTTCAATACCATGCTGGGTAGTCTTTCAGAGGCTCCTGTCCTGTTCCCTGTTTTCTCCCTCTTCCAATGTCATTTCATTTGCCTTTCTGAATGAGAATTGATGATCTTACTCAGGGTCCGCTTTCTTGCTTAGCTTCTTTAGGTGTACAGATTAAACAAAAGTTCTTTTTTTTAACTTTTATTAATTACACTTTATTCACTTTGTATCCCTCCATGAACCCCTCCCTCTCCCCTCCCAGTCCCACCTTTTCTCCCCCTTCTTCATGCATGCTCCTCCACAAGTCCACTGATAGAAGAGGTTCCCCTCTCCTTCCTTCTGAACTTAGTCTATCAGATCTCATCAGCAGTGGCTGCATTGTCATCTTCTGTGGCCTGGTAAGGCTTCTCCCCCTTCAGGGGAAAGTGATTAAAGAGCAGGCCAATCAGTTTATGTCAGAGGCAATCCCTGTTCCCATTACTATGGAACCCACTTGGACACTAAGCTGCCATGGGCTACATCTGTGCAGGGGTTCTAGGTTATCTCCAAGCATTGTACTTGATTGGAGTATGAGTCTCCATAGAAAGACCCCTATGTTCGAATTTTATGGTTCTGTTGTTCTCCTTGTGGAGTTCCTATCCTCTCCAGATCTTACTATTTCCCACTTCTTTCATAAGGTTCCATGCATTCTGCCCAACAGTTGGCCATAAGTCTCAGCATTTCCTTTGATAGTCTGCAGGGCAGGGCCTTTCAGAGGCCCTCTGTGGCAGGTTCCTAACTTGTTTCCTGTTTTCTTTTTCTGATGTCCATCCTCTTTGCCTTTTGGGATGGGGATTGAGCATTTCAGTTAGGGCCCTCCCTCTTGATTAGTTTCTTTAGATGTACAGATTTTAGTAGGTTTAACCTATATTATATGTCTATATGAGTGAGTGTATACCATGTGTGTCTTTCTGCTTCTGGGATAGCTCACTCTGGTTGATCCTTTCCCGTTCCCACCATTTACCTGCAAATTTCATGATTTCCTTGTTTTTCATTGCTGAGTAATATTCCATTGTGTAGATGTTAAGCAAAAGTTCTTAATAAAGTGCATGCGAACCAAATCAAAAACACATCTAGAAGATAATTCAGGATATTCCAGTAAGTGTCAACCCAGAGATTCAGAGATGGTTCACCATATGCAAATTGATAAATGTAATCGCCCACATAAACATACCAAAAGCAACTATACTATCATATCATTAGAAGCAGAACAGGCCTTTGAGAAGATCAAATACCCCTTCACCATTAAATCTTGAGGATTTAGGGGTACAAGAGAGATAGCTCAGTGTAATAAGGTGATTTACAGCAAACCCACTACCAAATCAACCTAAACAGAGAGAAACTAAAAGAATTTCTACTCAAATCAAGAATAAGATAAGGATGTCTACTTGCTGCAGACCTATTCAATATAGTGCTTAAGACCTTAGCTTGAGCAGTAACACTGATGAAGGAGATTAAGGGAATGTAAACAGGAAGGGGAAAAGTCAAAATATCCTTATTTGTAGATACAAAGCCAACACATAAAAATTGGTGGTCTTCCTATACAAATGAAAAAAGAAGGAGTAGGACAGAGAAAAAGAATTTTCATAATAGCCTCAAAAATAATTTTTGATAGTGGAGAGATGGCTCTTTGATCACCTCCCCCTGATGGGGGAGCAGCCTTACCACAGAGGAAAACAATGCAGCCATTCTTGATGAAAATTGATAGGTAAGGTCAGAGGGAAGGGGAGGAGGACCTCCCCTATTAGAGGACTTGGGGAAAGTATGAGGGAGGGAGAGTGGGATTGGGAGGGGATGAGGGAGAGGGCTAAGCTGGGATACAAAGTGAATAAACTGTAATTTATTAAAAAAATAAATTAATTAAAAATAATAATTTTTGGTAACTCTAGTTATGCAAGTTAAAAATTTGTATAGTAAAACTTTTAAGATATGTAAAAAAGAAACTGAAGAACTTAAGATGGACCTTCTTCGCTCATAAATCAGTAAGATTAATACAGTAAAAATGGCCACCCTACCGAAAGCAATCTGAAGAGTCAATGCAACCTGAACGAGAATTCCAACAGAATTCTTCAAAGAGCTTGATAGGCCAATTTTCAACTTTTTTATGAAAACCCCAGGATATTTAAAACAATCCAGAATAATGAAAAATAGCTAGAAGTTTTAACGTCCCTGATCTGAAATTGTACTACAGAGCTACAGTAACAAAACCCAGCATGGTGTCGGCATAAACCCAGACACAATGGTTAAGAGACTTAAAGACCTAAACATAAGTCCTCACAACTGTAGGCTTCTGTTCTTTGATGAAGAATTCAGAAATACACTGGGGAAAAATAAACAGCATCTTCATCAAAATATGGTGGTCAAACAATATGTCTGTGTGTAGACCAATTAAAATAAATCTACACTCATCACCCTGCACCAAACCTAATTCCAAGTGGATCAAAGACCTCAACGTAAAACCAGATAACCTGAACGTGATGGGAGAGAAATTGGGGAATAACCTTGAACTCGGCTGGTACATGAAGGACTTTCTGTACGAAACACCAGTAGCACAGGCACTAAGAAGAATAATTCATAAATGGGACTTAATAAAATCGAAGAAAACAATCATTTGGTCAAAGCAGCAAGGTACTAAATGGAAAAAGCTCCATCGAATATAGGGCTAATATATGAAATATATGAAGAATTTGAAAAACTGAACATCCTGAACACAAATAACCAAATCCTAAAAATAGAATATAGACCTAAATAGGAAATTTTCAAAAGATGAATCACAAATGGTTGAGAAACACTTAAAAAAATGTTCAACATCTTTAGTTGCCACGGAACTGAAAATGAAAAAGCACTTTGAGATTTCATCTAACACCATCAGAATGGTCAAGATTAACCAAACAAATGACAGCTCATGATGAAGAGAATGTTATTTAAGGGGATACTCATTCATTACTGGTTAAAGTACAAACTTGTATAGCCACAGTGGAATTCTGTAGTGTCTTAGGGAGATGAGACTAGTTCTATCTCGAGATCCAGTTTTATCACTCTTAGGTATATATCCAAAGATGTTTTATCCTACTGCAGACACTTGCTCACATTACTGCTCCATTTATAACAGCCAGAAATCAAAAATTGCTTAGATGAACATCAGTGGATGAATGGATAAAGAAAATGTGATACATTTTACTATAAAATACTACTCAGCTGTTTAAAAAATAAAATCATGAAAATTTCAGATAAATTGATGGAGCTAGAAAAAAATCCTGAGGGTTGTAAACTAGATCCAAACAGACAAATATGGTATGCATTGGCATATGTGTATGTTAGCTTTGAAGCCTTTTGACAGTCATGCTACAATAGATAGAGAGTAAGAGACCATGTCTCAAGAAAGGATTCCCAGAGCAAAAGGAAATAGAATATTGTTGTAGTAAATTAAAAAAAAATGTGTTAGGCTATATATTATACATTATTAGGCCTATGACTATCACATTGGTATCATTTAACCCGCTATCACAAATAATAAGACATAGACACATGTTAGATTTATAATTGCCTTATTTACCTTGGGCCAGTCAGATATTTTACTTACACTGTCTCAATAATCTCACCATCCATCTCCCAGCCTACATCCAATGCCATCCTCCTAATCCTCCTCATCTGGTCTACCTCCATCCATAATCCTACAGAACTTGCTTGTAGTCTTCATCTGGGCCTTTTTGTGCCATTATTGGAGTCCTTTCTCCTGTCCCACGTGGTTTTCTTTTCACACTAATCCATGGTGGTGTCCTCCTTCATCCTCTCTTCCTGCCTGTCTGTTTCCCATAATAGTCTCTGTACTCCAAAGCCCAGAAACTTTAGCCATGCCTTTTCCATTCTGTCCTGCCAGGTATAAGCTATTTAATGAACCAATCAGGAATAATGTTTTAGGTAGGTCTACACAAACAAGGATGGGTATATCTGGCAGTGGGCAGTAACCAGATATTGAATGCCGGTAATTAGCATTAGACCAACCTCCAACAGAATATAAGGAAGATACAGAGGAGGAGATTGGAATGAGAGGATAAAACAGTGGAAAAGAAACAGATAAGTGAGGGAAAATAGACACAGCGAACACAAAATGCCATCTGAGGGATCATATAAAAATCTACTACTATATATTAAAAAGTAGAAGATTTTTAATGTATTATATAATTATTCTATATTATATATTATGTATAATATATTACATATTATATGTACATAAAAGGAAGCTAAATAGGATCACCAGATAATGGAGAAACAAAGCCTCAACTAGATATCTCTTGTTACCAAATGAAACCTCCAGTACTAAGAAAGAGTGACATCTAACTGAGTTGTTGGCCAAAGATGCCCTTTGGAAACCCCAAAACAACTCAGCCTGCAGCCAAAGGTATTGATTTTTCTTCATGAACTTATGATAAGTCCCTACTGCTGAAGACAACACCTATATAACTATCACATTGAACATGGAGAAGGCATGATGGTGCATAACTGGAGCCTTCACCCATACTGAATAGTGTTCATACTCCTGGAAGGTACTTTGCATGCTATCAGAGATGAAAGACAATCACAAATTGACCTATAACCTCTTTGATGTATAGTGGTGACCGGACTATATGATTCACTGTATAATAAGTGGCATAAAAGTTGTAGGGGGTAAAAAACAACTTTTGGATTATATTAGAGGCTCACTCCATGAGATGAAACTCACACCAGATCCAAGTCATGTGGCAAAGGAAGTGGAACTATATAGATTATTGGCCTTGGGGAAAACCAAATAATATCATTCCCCTAAAGAAATGTAACCTGTGATTAATATGAAAAAAATAAAAATTATAAAAAAAGAAATGTAGTAATATAATGACTCATAGTGACATTCAATGTGTTGCTTAGCCATCATAAAAGAATCTTCCACCTGCAGTATTTAGTAACAAATAAGGTACCCACTACTGGACAATGTGCTGAGAGTAAGGGACCTTGAAATACTCAGTCCTAAGTGAAATGATTCCACCAAACTTCTCCCTTCAAAGAAGAGGAAGTATAGATTGTAAGAGTCAGTGATGATAAAAGACAGCAAGAAATAAAAAAAAAGATTTCTAGACACAACACGGCTTGCACACATATGAACCCACAGAGACTGTGGTGGCGTGCACACACAGAAGCTACAAAGATCTAAACTAAAGGGTTCCAGCACTGAAAGGTAAAAGTAGACATGAACTCCCATCCCTAACCAAGAGACTATCGCTGATTGACAACACACACAAGGAATTATTAGGGTTTTTTTTCCACTGTGTGTACAAACCACACTCAAGAGCAGGTCTCATGGTGAGCAGTAGATGCCAACTCAAAATAAACTCGCTTATGGTATTTATGACACACATTTATGTCTCTAGGGTGTTTTTCAGGCTTTTTCTTTTTTCTTTATTTTGTTTTATTAACTATGTTTTGTTTTGGTTTTTCTCTCATTTTCCTGTTTTGTTTTGTTTTTTTTTTCTAAAAGGGGATACAAAGAAGGCATGAAGCTGTATGGATCAATTTCAGAGGAGGTGAGGGTAAACTGATCAGAGTATATAAAATGGAGAAAATCTATTTCCAAATTAAAAAGCACACACTCAAAAAAGAAATGGATTCTAAGCATATATTAACAGCTTGCTAGTTTTATAACTAATCAGCATTCTTATTGATGAATGATTCTAGTCCTTTTGATTATGAATAGAGACTATGGTTAACTCTCACATAAAATGCATTTCTTTATACATCTACCTTTAAATCTATCATTATTCACTGGGTACTGATCACAGGACACAGTCTCATTCATTATGTACAGTATTAGACGAGGGCTATGTTTAGCCCTAGCAAGAACATAAGCACAAGCCAATAAACACACTGTACATGGCACAGCAGGTACACAGCATGTATTTTAAAAAGGATTAGTGTGGTAGACCCCAGCAGACACTCAAAGTAACAGCAAAGATTATGACAGGAATAAGCAATTTAGTGGAAAGCAAATTTCATGGCTGGACACACGGCACTGAAGATTCAATAGCCCGATAATCATGGCACTAGATTTTGTGGTCTGTGAGCCATGGCACTAATGAGTCTACTGCCCAAGAGTCATGGCACAATAGATTCTTTGGCTCAGTAGCCATGTCACTAGAGATTCTATGACCCAGCATTCATGATGAGAATGTTAATTCTATGGCCCAGTAACTATGACACCAGAGCTTCTATGGCACAATAGCCATGACATTGTAGATTCTCTAGCTCAATAAACATTACACTGTTGATTCTACGGCCCAGTACGAAGCCATGGCAGTACACCATTCTAAACTCATATCTTGATCCTATACTCTTAGAATCTGCCAATAAAAGTACAGCATCTCAAAACATCAGCAACACTTCCAAGTAGAAAAGCAAAAAAGAATGGGAATATGAATATGTTTGAATATTTAACACCTGATACAATTATTGTTGATGAGCTAAGTAAAATGGCTCATTTTCCAGTTCAAAAGGTTGTAGTAACCAACACCAATCTACCTATTAGAATAGATTGCACTTACTAGAATTTGATGTGAAAATAAAAGCATAGGTAAGAGTAAACTCAAATGATTTATACATAAGCATTCTTTCTACAAATAAAATGTCAGTATAATGCTTGAAATATTAGTTTTCTGGTACCTCTCCAAATATTATTACAAGAAAAAACATTTGGTTTTGTTTGTTTGCTTGTATGTTTGTTTTTTTAAGACAGGGTGTCTCCATGATCACTGGCTGTCTTGGAACTCACTCTGTAGACCAGGAAGGCCCTGAATTCAGAGATCTGCTTGCCTCTGCCTCCTGAGTGCTGGGATTAAAAGTATGTGCCACAACCACTCAGTAGATTTTTTTCTCCTTTCCTTTTTTTTTTTCTAAACTTTTTTCTCTCTTTTTATTTTATTTACTTTTTATCAGTTACATTTTATTAATTCTGTATCCCAGCCGTGTCCCGAACCCTCATTCCTTCCCAGTCCCTTCCTCCCTCATCACCACTGTGCCCCTTTCCAAGTCCACTGATAGGGGGGACCTCCCCCCGATTCATCTGATCCTGTTTTATCAGGTATCTTCATTGAGTTCCTGTTAGAAATAGTCCTTGTTACCCTCACTTTGGGAAACCAATTGGTTACTGAGCTACCACAGGCTACATCTGAGCGGA
>REGO01000303.1:2312135-2354342 GCA_010120015.1 Rhombomys opimus
GCCATTGTGATTATATCCCTTAGCCATTGTGATTATGTGCCTCAGAAAAGGTCACCCCGCCCTGCTAAACTTCACCCAATTCTGTAACGTCAAGGCTTGTGCCCCCCTGCTTGCTGCCATGGAAACCCCTGCTCACAGACTTTCCCTTTAAAAATCCTGTTCACTCAGAGCTCGGGGTCCCACTTCTCTACTGCTGTGCCAGTGAGACTTGGGTCCCGAGTTCGATCACTCTCATAATAAAGCTCTCTTGCAATTGCATCGAGTCGTCTCCTGGTGGTCTCTGAGGGTCCCGTGAACCTGGCATAACAGCTGCTCCTCCCTTGGGGTGGGGGGAGGTCAAAGAGCCAGCCATTGAGTTCATATCAGAAACAGTCCCTGTTCCCCTTACTAGGGTAACCCACTTAGATACTGATCTGCCATGGGCTACATCAGAGCAGCAATTCTAGGTTACATCCATGCATGATCCTTGATTGGAGAAACAGACCCTCAGAAAAGACCCCTGTGCCCAGATATATTTGGTACTTGTGGTGCTCCTGTCCTCTCCAGGTCATATTAACTCCCCCCTTTTATTTTATGATTCCCTGCACTCTGCCGAAGGTTTGGTTATGAGTCTTAGTATCTGCTTTGATACAGTTCTAGGTAGAGTCTTTCAGAGGCTCTCTATGGTAGGCTCCTGTCCTGTTACTTGTTTTCCTACTTTCAATGTCTATCACATTTGTCTTTTTAAGTGTGGATTGATCATCTTACCCCAGGTCCTCTTTCTTGTTTATCTTCTTTAAGTATACAGATTTCAGTATATTTATCCTATCTTATAGGTCTAGGACCCACTTATAAGTGAGTATATACCATATGTGTCTTTCTGCTTCTGGGATACCTCACTCAGGATGATCTTTGCTTCCTTCTTTCTGTACGACTTTGTCCAACATGTGCTTTAGCAGCAATAGACAGACAAATAAAAAGAAAGTTAAGAGGCTCTCTAACCATTCACTCTTTGGATATCATAATCCTTTGTTGTTGTTATTCTGCTTTTATTACCATGTTTCCTGCTGTTTAATTAAAATATCAGCAAAAACTGTTGTCAATATCAATACCTGAAAGTAGATGAGTTCTTTCTTTGGTTCACGGCTGTAGAGGTACAAAGATGGGGAATACTCACATGCACACACACACACACACACACACACACACACACAGTGAGGTCCTTTCTGTTGGCAGAATGCTAAGGCAACACATGTCAGGAGACAACTGTTTGTGTGTGTGTGTGTGTGTGTGTGTGTGTGTGCCTGTCTTCTGCTTTATTCCTACAAAGCCACTAGTATTCACTCATGAAATCTCTACCATAATAAGCTAGTGTAATCCTGGTAATTTTCCAAAGGCCCTATACTGGATTACATTTTCACCCACTTAATAGTGAATAATGGAGATGAAATTCCAACACATAAAGCCATGAGCAATAAGTCATAGCCAAGCCATAATAATTTCTCAAGTTTTGATTCTCTTTTAGAACATACAGATTATTTTTAAAGTTCTGTAACATCAGATTTTTCATTTTTCCCCATAGTTTTGGTTATAAACAGTAAAAGAGATAGGCTATAATGGGTTTGCTTCTTCTTCATTTTGACTTTTATTTCTTAGATGGCCTTCTAAATTCATGTTTTATTACTGTAACTCAAGTACCAGAATATAAGTACCAGAATATACTGGTATCTCAAACCTTGCCAATGCATTGAAAGTAAGTTTTCAGTGGTCAGTAGTGATATAGGTTAGATTTGCACCTCATTTAAAACCAATTGATTTCTATCTGAAAAAGACTGCACCGGCTTTTATTCACAATTTTGATGGTTGACAGAATTTCTGAAATTCTAATGTTTTCTAGGTATTATCAGAATATACATTTTTCCTTGAAGACATATGCTCCTGGTGTTAAAAAACTATTCTTCACAATAGCTTGTGAGCACAATGAGACTGACATTAAGTTTCAGATTTGTTTTACATGTTGATCATAATTTTTCTGACCTTATTCTCTAGAATTTGGTAAATGTTTTGAAAAAAAAAAAAACAGAAACTACCATTTTTATATTCTACATTTGTGCCTATTGAGGGCATTGAGATTGTCCAGAAAATGCTGGTTTCCAGGAACCATTCTGCCTGTTCCTCAGTAAAATTCTTTGATGGATGGGCCATAACGCTTGTACTTGTTCTTGCTGCTCTCAGCAACTTAATGAAAAGTTAGTTGTATCTGCTTTGTTTGTATCCTTGATTTTTTTTTTGTAAGTTCACCAAGGAGATGTCTCTTGGCTTCTTTCTAAGAAATTTATAAATGGACACAGAAGAGATGGGGATAATTAGAGATTGCTAGATTTCTGGACTCCATGGATATCACTGAGGGAGGAGCTCTCAATTCATCATCTGGGCAGTTCTTCTCTGGAGGCTTTCCCATGAATCCATTGAGCTAGAAGTGACAAAAGTAATCAGTCTAGTTTTTCCTTTGCTGCCCCAAGTGATATGATACCTGGTGAATTAAGCAACCTAATCAATCATCTACCTGACTGATTCTAAAGCCATTCTTATTCTGCTTTAAATATTTCAGATATAAAGTACTGGCACAGATTATAGTTTTCAGTTTATGCACTTTTCCTATCCAGAAAAGGAGCTTTTGGGTAGGCCAATTCAACCTGCTCTGGATGCTTGTAGATTTTCACTTAAGCATGACTTATTTGGCTTAAGGCGATGTTAATTATCACTAACTTAAATCACATAACAGTCTTTCAATTATGTTGCACAGAAATTCTTATTGATTGACCCAGGGTTCAAGAAATAAACATCTAGGTATGAAATAAGAGTTGTAAATCGTAAACCCCCTTATAGCAGAATCTGCAATCTCTTCGGGAAACTGTGTTGGATGAAAAGTTAAAGTCACACATCAAACAGGAAATGTTTTGCAAGTGACCTGGGAGCAGTATTATATTTCAGTTGTTCTCCCTATTTTCTTGGAATTCTCAGCACCACTGTGTGAGTTCCAATTGAGCTGCCTTTTGGGAAATGTCCTTGGCTATACTTTTAGCCACTTCTAATTTTAATTTATGCTAATCTAGTAAAATTGTAGTAGCATTTCCTTATGGCTCTGAGTGGGATTATCCTAATAATTAATGATGTTGAGCACATCTTGTGTGCTTATTTTTGACCCAAGGGACTTCATTTAATGAAATATCTGCGTAAATTGTTTGTTTAATTTTAATTGGCTTCTTCCCTTTTTTTTAATGTTTTGAGAATTTTAAAATACCCATGCCATTATTTAGGATGACGTTACATGGGAGATGACTAACCCAGCAAGAAAAATTCCTTCATAAACAGGTGTCTTATAAGGAGAAGACATGTGCAAAGGGCAGCAACGTCTGTAGTGCATCGTTTACAAAGAGAAGCAAAGAATGTTGGTGACTCAGCAAAAGGAAAGAGAGACTAGAGAAGGTTCTTACACAGAGTTCACTGGTGAGAGTGTCCATGTTTAGGTTCAGTTAAAGGTTTCTGGTTTGTGGGATTCAGAAGGCTAGAAATTTCTCCTGCTTTCTACCACAAAGTTTGCATTGTTTTTGGCAAACCCCAAAACTTTTCTTTTTCTGTGAAAGCAAAAGGATCTGTGTATGGTGTTTATCACACGACTAATCAGTTAAAAATCAAGTGCATTTTATTGCAGTAAAACATAGTGAATAAAGTTTCCAAATTGGCTGAATTATGAAATTCAATTTCAAGATTGAAACTAAAAACACATTCCACAAAGCAAGTTGTCACTGGCATATATTACAAATGATGATAGCCATTTATTTGTTTATGTTTCTGGAAGAAATCACTTTATTTCTATCACTTTTTGGTCTCAAATTTTAGCCTTCTGTATAGATCAAACTTCTTTCAGTCATGAGTCAAATTAGCAATCTCTAACTCATTTATGAGGAGTGCCATTGCTCTATTAACAAATCTTCTGTATGAAGAAGCATGGTTTCACAGTTCCAAGAAAGGAGTAGAAGCCAACTCACACAGCAATCACTTGAAACCATGCTGTGGCCTTGCTAATACTGATACACTTCTCATTTGCCTTGAGGCTGCTCTTGCTGTGTCCCAGAGTAGGAGGAAGTATATTCCTCCTACCCCAGAGCAGAACTTATACACAGCTTTCAGATTGCCAAAAAACAAAAAACAAAAAACAAACAAAACAAAACAAAAAAAAAAACAGGTAGTACATCGCACATGCTAAACACAACATGACAGATCCTTTTTCTGCTCTCTAAAACATAACGTAGAAACATTGAGGTAGAGAAATACACAACTTCACCCGTGAGTCACATTTTTATTTCATGCTCTCAAAAAAGGTTTATTACCTTTGATGGTTATGTCTATTGAGACCATAAAATGCTTTAAGCTGTGGTCTGGAAATCTGGTTCCTGTAGCCTACATCTCTGCTGCTTTTCCTAAGGTGCCACTATGCAGTCGAGCCAATGGGAGGCACACCAGGAACAGGAAGAAAGAAACGTCAGTGATCCTCTGATTCCTCATGTGGACCTTGTTGCTGACGATGTCTCCTTCCCTCTCCTCCACTGCTGCTCACCCTGGCTAATAATGTGATTTTCTCCTATTGCCATGCTATTATTTTGTTTATGCTTTATGATAGTCATTTTTATTTCCCTTCAAAGAGCAGATATTATTACTACAGAAATAATTCCATTAATTTTGGCATGTCTGACCATGCACCACCTTCAGTGTTGCGGCTTATTTCTTTTAAATGAACTGGACCACATAGTGAAAAGACATATAAGACACACTTGTTATGTTAATACCGTATTTTATTCTTTGTCTTCTTACTAGCATACTTTAATGCATTTCATTATGACATTTCCATGTATGTGTATAATGTACTTTGGTCTTGACTTTCTTGGTCATCAAATCCTATAAAAAAGCCTATCAATGCTTACAAATTTTGTATTCAATGACACACAGCTATGAGTATTTATAGATTCATTAAAAATGGCCACAAGTGCATTTCTGTTTTATTCATTTTATAAGAGAAAAACAGTCACTGAGATTCATCTAAGAGACTTGCCTACCAACTCTTCTTTCCCATTGTCTCATTTAAAGTCACTTTTCTGATTTTGTCTGACTTAAAATTACCCACAAATTTCATTGTTTTTAACTGCTGAGTAGTATTCCATTGTGTAAATGTGCCACAATTTCTGTATCCATTCCTCAGTTGAGGGGCATCTGTGTTGCTTCCAGGTTCTGGCTATTACAAATAAAGCTGCTACAAAAATGGTTGAACAAATGTCCTTATTGTGTACTTCAGCATATTTTGGATATATGCTTAGGAGTAGTATAGCTGTATCTTGAGGTACCAATATTCCTAATTGTCTGAGAAAGCACAAGATTTCCAAAGTGGTTGTACAAGTTTACATTCCCACCAGCAGTGGAGGGGTGTTCCCCTTTCTCCACAACCTCTCCAGCATGTGTTGTCACTTGAGTTTCTGATCTTGGCCATTCTAATGGGTGTAAGGTGAAATCTCAGGGTCATTTTGATTTGCATTTCCCTGAAGACTAAGTACGTTGAACATTTCCTTTAAGTGTTTCTCTGTCATTCGATATGCCTCTACTGAGAATTCTCTACCTCTGCATACCACTTTTCAATTGGATTACTTTCTTTGTTGTTTTTTAATTTGAGTTGTTAATATATTCTGGATATTAGCCCTCTGTGAGATACAGGGTTGGTGAAGATCCTTTCCTAGGTATCTCAGAAGCAGAAAGATACACGTGGCATATACTCACTTATAAGTGGATATTAAGCATATTATATAGGATAAACATACTAAAATCTGTACACCTAAAAAAGATAAGCAAGAAAGAAGACCCTGGGTAAGATGACCAATCCCTGCTCAGAAAGGCAAATGTAATGGACATCGGAAGAGGGAGAAAACAGGCAACAGGACAGGAGCCTACCACACAGGGCCTCAGAAACATTTTACCTAATAGGGTGTCAAAGCAGATGGTGAAACTCATAGCCAAACTTTGGGCGGAGTGCAGGGAATCTTAGGAAAGATGAGGGAGATAGAAAGATTTGGAGGGGACAGGAGCTCCCCAAGGAGAGCAACAGAACCAAAAATTCTGGGTCCAGGGGTCTTTTCTGAGACTGATACTCCAACCAAGGACCATGTATGGAAATAATCTAGAACCCCTGCACAAATGTAGCCCATGGCAGCTCAGTATCCAAGTGGGTTCCTAGTAAAGGAAACAAGGACTGTCTCTGACATGAACTGATTGGCCTTCTCTTTGATCACCTCCACCTGAGGGGGGAAAACCCTTACCAGGCCACAGAGGAAGATAATGTAGCCAGTCTTGATCAGAGCTGATAAGCTAGGGTCAGATGGAAGGGGAGGAAGTCCGACTTTATCAGTGAACTTGGAAAGGGGCATGGGAGGAGATGAGGGAAGGAGGGTGAGGTTGGGAGGGAATGAGGGATGGGGTTACAGCTGGGATACAAAGTGAATAAATTGTAATTAATAATAATAATAATAATAATGAAGAAAAAATTTTATCACTGAACTTAAAAGTCTTGCAAAGAGCCCATTACAAAGTAAATGACCAAATAAAGCATGCCCTTTAAAAGCTGGAGATGTCTATGTAGTACTTATGCAATGTGGCAGCATTGTTTTATGATTCCAAGCAATTTGTGCACATAAAATAATGATAGTAAAGCAATATGGAGCATCAAACATTGTTTTAAACCATTACTTTTAATATATGCAACTTGCAACAGCATTCATTTCTATGTGTGATAATTGGATACCATTATTTTTAATGCAAGGTCCTTGAGGGCAGTCATCATTGTTGACTCATCTTTATTTACTCCTTGTAATGAAATTACCACAATTTGAAAGCAATACTTTTTATTACTGTCATTTTTAATTTTCAAAAATCTTTTGCACATAGTTCTTCATATGATTTAGCGAGTCCTGCATTAAAAAAGTATTAACTCACAATTACACACCTAGAAGCTTGTCCAGAAACGATAAAGAACACATAAAATAGAGGTACCTGGGGAGGGAGGACAATACTCATGAAAAGACCTACAGAATCAACTAACCGAGGACCATGGGGGCTCAAAGAGACTAAACCACAAACCAAAGAGCATGCATGCATATGTATAAGCCCCCTATGCATATGTAGCCCACGGACAACTCAGTCCCCATGGAGGTGGGCTCCCTAGTAAGGGGAGCAGGGGCAGTCACATACATGAATTTGGTTGCCTGCTCTTTGATTACCTTCCCTTGGCACGATGGCATTACTAGGCCACAGAGAAAGAGGATCCAGACAGTGCTGATTAGACCTTATAGGCTAGAGTCAGATAGTAGGGGAGAGTAGACTAGGGGAGGGGCATGGGAGGAAGAGGATGGGAGGGTGGGACCAAAAGGAGATGAGGGAAGGGGGATACAGCCAAGATACAAAAGGAAAAAATTGTAATAAATAGTAACAATAAAAATAACGATATATTTAAAATCTTTTAAAATGCTTTTTATTCAAACACAGAAATCTGTATTAAACAGAATATTTAAATAACAGAATTCTTAATCTATACATTATTTTTGAGCTTAAACTTGCAGGTATACAAGTCATGTTTTTATTTTGCATACATGAAAAGCAAAGACATGATTTTTTTAACATTTTTTATATTAGTTACAGTTTATTAACTTTGTATCCCAGCTGGATCCTGCTCCCTCTTTCCCTCCCAAACCCTCCTTCCCTCCCTCATCTCCTTCCTGCCACTTTCCAAGTCCACTGAGAAGGGAGGACCTCCTTCCCTTTTATCAGACCCTGGTTTATCAGGTATCTTCAGGACTGGCTGTATGGTCCTCCTCTGTGGCCTAGTAGGGCTACTCCTCCCTCAGGGGGAGGGGGTCAAAGAGCCCACCATTGAGGTCATGTCAGAAATAGTTCCTGTTCCCCTTACTGGGGTACCCATTGGATACTGAGCTACCATGGGCTACATCCAAGCAGAGGTTCTAGGTTATAACCATACATGGTCCTTGGTTGGAGAAACAGTCTCATAAAAGACCCCTGTGCCCTGATATATTTGGTCCTTGTGGAGCTCCTGTCCTCCTGTCCTCTCCAGGTCATAATAACTCCTCCTTCTTTCTTATGATTCCCTGCATTCTGCCAAAGGTTTGGTTATGAGTCTTAGTATCTGCTTTGATACACTGCTAGGTAGAGACTTTCAGAGGCCCTCTGTTGTAGGGTCCTGTCTTGTTGCTTGTTTTCTCCTACATCCAATGTCCATCCCATTTGTCTTTCTAAGTGAGGACTGATCATTTTAGGGGCCTCTTTCTTGTTCATCTTCTTTAGGTTATAGATTTCAGCATGTTTATCCTATCCTATAGGTCTATATAAGTGAGTATATACCATGTGTGTCTTTCTGCTCCTGGGATACCTCACTCAGGATGATCTTTTCAAGGTCCCACCCTTTGCCTGCAAATTTCATGATTTCCTTCTTTTTAATTGCTGAATAGTATTCCATTGTGTAGATGTACCACAATTTCTGTATCCATTCTTCAGTTGAGGGACATCTGGATTGTTTCCAGGTTCTAGCTATTACAAATAAAGCTACTACAAACATGGTTGCGTAAATGTCCTTGTTGTGTACTTGAGCATAATTTGGGTATATGCTTAGGAGTGGTATAGCTGGATCTTGAGGAAGCACTGTTCCTAATTGTCTGAGAAAGCTCCAGATTGATTTCCAAAGTGGTTGTACAAGTTTGCATTCCCACCAGCAATGGAGGAGGGTTCCTCTTTCTCCACAACCTCTCCAGCATGTGTTGTCACTTGAGTTTTTGATCTTAGCCATTCTGGTGGGTGTCAGGTGAAATCTCAGGGTTGTTTTGATTTGCATCTCTCTGATGGCACCGGACATTGAGCATTTCTTGAAGTGTTTCCCTGCCATTCTGTATTCCTCTACTGAGAATTCTCCGTTCAGCTTCGTACCCCGTTTTTTAATTGGATTGTTTGATTTATTGCTTTTTATCTTCCTTAGTTCTTTATATATTCTGGATATCAGCCCTCTGTCAGATATAGGGTTGGTGAAGATCCTTTTCCCGTTTGTAGGCTGCAAAGACATGATTTTTATGTGCTTGTGTTTTAGTTAAAATGTGTCTTGCAAAGCACTAGCTATTTACAGTTTGTACCATAACAAAAGTTATAAGTGTAAATGTGATTAGTAAAGGATGGTTTCCATAGTCGTGTCTGTATCTCTGACATTTAATTGAATAAGATAAAAGGAAAGAAACGGTTTGCTTCTTCTTGGGTAAACCAAGAAGAAAAGATATAAAATTAAACTGGTGCTCTATTCATGTGCATTCCAAAGGAAAATTACTTCTTGCTTATCTGACTGGGAATGGACACTATGGATGAATGTAACGTCACTGTGTGGGTGACAGCAAATGGAAAGTGACATGAACCATTCAATAAGTTGGATTATGAAGAGGATGATCTGTAAATTTTGTAGAGAAGGGCAGGGGCATTCTCTGTGATGTGTTGCTTTCCTTTTCATCGTTGCTAAGGTTTTAAGGTACATGTGTCTCAAGATGGAGGGTGGAGAAGATGGTGTCCATAAAGATGGAACTCGAAAGAAAAGAGCTATGTGAAGACATGTTAACTGGACTTTGTGAAGGAAGGTTACCAACTGTGTGATTCTAACTAGGTGACATTCTAGAAGAGCCAAAACGAGAAGCAGAACAATAGTTGGTTGTGCCCAGATCAGAGTGGAGGGAGGAAGGGGCAGAGTTGAAGTACAGAGAATTTGTGAAGTAAACAGTATTCTGTGTGGTGCTGCCTATCATTGTGGCTACCTGGAAATGAAAATTTGGTAAACAAAATAACAGCAAAAGTCCTGGTGCATGTGATCAAGAGTGAACACTCAGAAAAATGATGACTTCTAGAAAATATTGATGTTTCAGTAGAAGTTCATTAGTGCAAACCATGTGCCATTTAGCGGGGATGTTGACATTGGGAAGTGCTGTGCAATGTGTGTAATCCAGAGGAAGAAATGAGAAGCCCCTTCTCTTTCTCTTTAGTTCTGCTACAGACTTAAAACTGTTATAAAAGAAATTGATAAGTAAGAGGAGATAGTCCAATGGATAAAGAACCTTGGTGCACACCTAAAGACCATAACACTCACATGCTAAAAATCATATATCTGTAACTCTAGTACCGAGTTGAGGAGAGAGTAAGGCAGAGACATATGGATCTCTAGAACTTCTACACTAGCCATTCCAAGCTGATAAGTGAGGTCCAGATTTAGTGAGAATCAGTGTCTCATAAACCACAGTTGAGAATGATAGATGGAAGACATCTAACATAGAATTATGGCTTATACACACACACAAACACACACATATCAGCACCCACATAAATCTGTACATATGATAGATACACAATAGACAAACAGAAAACTAAAAGAATGAAACGTAACATAGAACAACTACAGAATCAAGAGAAGAGAATGTAAGTGGTAAAGTTTGTCATGGTTAGAATATGAAATTTCCCCACGTTCTCATATGCTGAACACTTGGCCCTCATTGTCACTGTATTTGAGACTTCAGAATTGGGCTTCTTGTATAGAAAATAAGTCCTTTCCTCTTGTCTGCTTTCTCCTTTTTCATATCCATAAGGTGATCATCTTTCTTTCATCATGCTTGCAGACATGACAAACTGTTGTGTTGCACAACAGATAGAAACAATCGATCCGACTGACTAATGACTGATTTTATTTTTCATTTTGATGGATGAAAGAGAAATACGCAGAGACTAAAATGTCTTTTGGTTATTGATATGAATAACCTGACTTGTCAACTTGATTAAACCTAGAATCATCTTGTCACCTTGGAAATGAACTTGCAGGCAGGTTGCTGAAACCCAGAATGTCCAAAGGAGATGAACCTTTGTACATGCTTGGGAGGGACTTTAAATAACAACAACAATGATTTATTATGTGATATTTGTTTATGCATGAGTCTGTGGCCTGCACATACCATGTCGGGGTGTGGATTTTAGGAGTGTGTTCTGTCATGTCACTATGGTTTCTGCAGATTGGATTTATACAATCACAGTTGTGTGGCAGGTGCTTCTCCTTGCCCAGCAATCTTGCTCAGTGTTATCTTGATTAGCTGATAAGGCAATTGAAGCAGGAAGTCCTGCCCACTGTGGTTGACCACTGGAATTCTGCTCTGTATTAAAGAAAGAAAGGGTGCTGAGCCATTACTGTCTTTTTCTGACTACAGATGCAGCTGTTTCAAACTCTTGCTGCTTTGGCTTCCCAACTATGACTGTGCCTTGGGCCAGGAATCAAAATAAAACCTTCCTTCTTCAAGTTGCTTTTGTCAGGGTATTTTGCCACAGCAACAAACAAAAACTAGATAAATGCCATCCAGTATACGTAAGAATAGTGGGAGAGCCGCAGACTGGCAACACGTAAATGGAAAAACATTTTAGAAATAGCAATGATTAAAACAGCCATTTGTTTAAAACACATACACAAATGGGCAAAATGTCCTTTAAAATGTAAATTAATGTCAATGAGGTATTATTTAACCCCTCTTTAATATAGCTACAATGCTACACAGTAACAATTGTTGTCATATAGGAATTAAATCTTCATCTATTCCAGGCTAAAATGCAAAATGGTGCCATGCCTTGGCCAATGGTTAATAATTCCCTCTGATACTGAAATACAGTCACCACTGATCTTAGCAACTACGTTCTTATTTATGTACACATGAAAACCAAGAAAATATATGCACAAAGCACTTTTCCATGACTGTCTCCATGCAAGAACAAGCATTAATAATAAGTACCTCCTTATTCTTTCATAAGATGACAGTGCAGCCAGGCCTGATGAGACCTGAAAGGCTAGGATCATACGGAAGGGGAGGAGGAACTCCCCTATCAGTGGACTTGGAAAGGGGCATGAGAGGAGATGAGGGAGGAAAGATGAGATTAGGAGGGAATGAGAGAGGGGTGTACAGCTGGGATACAATGTGAATAAACTGTAATTAATATAAAAAATTAAAATTAAATAATAATAATAAGTAAAGTAGTGCTAACCAAAATACCTGAGTGGATAAGGACATTATGGCTGCCCATACAACAGAACATTTCTCTTATGTGATACATCATAGATGAACCTTGAAAACCTTCTGCTATGTGACAGAAACAATACATCCTTCCCCTAAGACATTCTTTTTTTTTTTATGTGAAATGTCAAGAATGCACAGCACTCAAGAAACAGACTATAAGCTGTAATGAAGCAAGGGATCATTAGTATAAGAGATGAATGAGTACAAGGTTTCATTGCAATCCACAAATTTTTATTTTTTGACATTAAGTAATTATATCATGTATTACTTCTATCTTTCCTCCAACCCTTCCCATTTGATTTTTTATTTCTTAAAGGCAAGTTTTAGACAATTAATAACAACATATTAAAGTATTCAATATGTTTAATTGCATTAACTTTGTTTTTTAAGGAAGATTACAGAAAATAACCTCCAAGTTTTTCTGCTATAAAGATTTCGTTGCTTACCTTGAGACCATGATAAATACGAATTCAGTATGTGTCCAGATTACATTTTAGAATAGCTTCATATACTCCTAAATTTACGTTCTTGAACTCTTTTCCTCCTGCTTTTGCCTACTGGGTGACGGAATTACAGTCATGTATCATCGTTCCTGTCTTAGTGTCATTTAATTTACATAAATGTAATTATGCTGTATATGTTTTCTAAAATTTCATTTTTTACTCTAAGTTATATTCCAAAGATAATTGTATTTTGATTGCAGTATGCATTCTTTAAAAAGAGTTGGGTGGTTGTCATGTGACAATAGCACAATTTATTCAAAATAGCTATTGTAATTGCTGTTTTTATATTCAGGTCATTACTGAGGTAGAATATTTATAAACAATTAGCAATCTGGAAAAAAATATTGTGTTTTCCCAATATTCTTGTTTAGGTTAACACCAGACCTTCAAAATAATAAAACATCTGTTTTAAATTAAGAGTTTTAATTGGATATTATGCTGAATAATGACAAGTACCAGCATGTTTCAAATATTTGAACATCTGACATCAGGTCAATAAAATATGTAGGATGTTTCAACACCTGGTTTTCAAATATATAATCTTTCTAAAATTACTTTCATTTTTCTAACAACCCTTTTAAACAGTCTTGGATCTATTTTATGCAAACAATTTTTATTCATGAAAGCAAAAAAGTTTATTGAGTACACTTGCATGAATGTGACAAAAGGAAATTGTAATTTTTCTAGATAATTACAATAAAGGTATAGTTTCATTTATTAGCATATACTCTTTGATCTATTTATAGCTTGAACTAAATAAGGCACTTTGCACCTCAGTTTATTCAGTTTTAAATTTCAGTGTGTAACAAGTGATGATAGCTACCGATAAAATTTCTTTAAATATTAAACACATTTGTTTAAATTCTTCAGACAATACTTGCAGAGATAAAGTAAATTCAACCTCATTTGTAATTTTTCGTATTTTGATTCCTTCTATCTTATTACACAAATGAATATTTGTTTCAATATTTCCAAAGCATACTTAAAAACTGATGTAAAGGTGGGTAATAAATCAAGGTGTAGATGGGTTCAAAATTCTAAAACACATACATACAGCAAATAGTCTTAACCTAAAGGGACAGAAAAAAAGTTAATAATGAACAAAAGTAGAATTCATCGAAGCTAAGCTTAGTATTGGACCAAACAGATAGGGAATCAGCATTTACTCAATACAGGTTTCCCCAGCCTGGGTTAAGCAAATGAAAATAATTACTGTAAACGGTAGTCTCACATTCCCTGATAATAATGTTCAATTGCTATTGAAAAAGGCCACAGACACTATGAAGCAGAGGCCAGTAATCATGGTATTTGATGGATAAAATCGACAGTGAACTATATTTGGTTACAACTTATTTGGTCTAGGTTGCCTAAGGAAGTCAGAAGTTAGCTCACTGAAAGGTACCCTGGAAATGGAATTGATGAAAGAGGTTCCAAGAAGCCAGAAAGATCATTAACAGATATAACCATCTTGAGAGTTGGGTCATCTTTAAAAGACTTCAAGACTTCTGTCCTCTGGTCTTAACATTTATAAAAAAATAAATCTAGAAAAGAACACTGTTTGTGTGAATATGGTATGTATGATAGTGAAATAATATTGAGTTTTCTATTTATTTTTCTTTGCAATTTTTAAAAATTGAAATATAATTATATCATTTCCCCTTTCTTCTTCCTCCAGCTCTCTCACATTTTCTCATTGGTTTCTCTCTTTCAAATTCATGACTTCATTTTCTTAAAAATATTTAAAATTTTAATTAAAATATAATTACCTCACTTCCTCCGTTTCCTGTCCTCGTTTCAATACCTACCATACCACCTCCCTCTAACTGCTCCCATGACCCCACTCACTACCTGTCAAGTTGATAGTCTCTCTTTATTATTACACTTACATATAAATACGAATGCATAAAATAAAATGCTATGTTCTGAATCTATTTAGTGTGGCTTGGGTGTAATGCTGGAGTTCACATCTTGGTGGTAACTGACAACTATCTAATTGGGGTTAAGGCACGCTCAGTAGGAAGGAAATCATACCTGTTACTAGAAACTGAGCCAGCTATCTGGGCTAGCTGGTTATAGATCTTAGAAGAAATCCTTCTAGGAGATAATAATTTTTACCTGTATTCTGAGCCTGTCTTTATCCTCACAGGTGAGTATAGCTCTCACCTCTTATCAAAGAAGCTTCTCTTTACAGTAAATGGAGAACATCAGAAAACCACAACGGCTCAAAATGCAAAAACCATAGGACTGGGTGGAGTCCGGTCCAACAGAAACATTTATAACACAACTCCTGCTCTAAAGCTCAGAGAACATCTCAGTGAAAGAAGAGGCAGAAAGACTGAGACTCGGAACACCATGAAATCTCCTGTGAGACTGTGTCTCCTTAAATTGACAGGAACACAATACACATGATACCTCAATAATATGGCTGCCTCTGCAAGACCAGATTATAATATCAAAAGTTCTTCAACATGGAGGGGAAAGTCACACTCCTAAACAAAGAACTACAGGCAACTAACAACTACAGAGAGACAAAGAGTTAGCCTTTCTCAGCGACAAGGCCATGCTTGGTTAATACAGGCAAAGTGGTTGTCCCTGAAATCATGTACAAACAAATCCATTTTTCTTTATTCATTATTATTACATATATATTAAATGTATATTTTATAAATTTCATATCTACATATACATATATATGTATACACAAACTACACATACTTGTGTATTGGTGTCATTATTCGGGTCATGTTTAGGGAACCACATAGGTGAGGTCTCATGGACATGGTTCCTCTTCCATTTCTTGAATGGTCTCACAGAGAAGACTTCCTGTTCATCTGACCTCTTACAATCTTTCCAGCTCTTTTTCACCAAAGTTCCTTGAGCCTCAGGTCTATGAGTTTCATCTTAGATGCAAAATTTGTGGCTGGACACAACATGATCACTTTTCCTCTGCATTTGCATTTCTGTAATGATCTCCATCAGCTACAAAGTGAAAATTCTTTAATGAGGGTTGATAGCCATACCTATCTGTGGGTATAGGACTTAGTATATAAAATGCAGCTAGGAATGTATAGCACGCTAACATCCACGATGTTTTTCATTATTTAGAGAATACGTAGGGATTAGAACGAAGCCCATGGAGATAACCATACATACTTAATACAGTGCTTAATCCTGTACAAATGGAAAAAAGAAAAAACAAGTTCAACATTTCTAGACCAATGTGGCTGTTAATTTCCGTACAATGCCAAAACAATATGGTAAATTCGAATACAATTTTCCAAGGCTGACACAGCTAAAGTTTCCAAAATATTCAAATTATATTCATATCCATGATTTTATTGTCCAGGGGCCTAGATCCTCACATGCATTCTCTCCTTGCACGAGCCTTCAATTCACTCGTGCAGCTGTTTGTTACTGCCAAGACATGAGTGACAGTATTGCACCCTTAGCGTTATTATATCATGCGTGGCAGAATTATTGATTGCCTTTCTCCCTTTGCAGCTTACATCACACCTTCTGGTACTAAAAAAATCTAATCTTGAGGAAGGAAGATTTTAGGTCATAACCAACTCAAATCCTCCGAGGCTTATGTTGAAAATGAGTGGTGTCTTCAGCAACAGGAACTTACCTGCAGCTTTCAGACAGAAACCAAAGTAAATAGCAATACCCAAAATTGTTTCAAGAGTCTCTTAAACTCTCCTGACCAGCAACTGGAAAGAAGATTTTTTTTTATGCCTGGTACTGAGGCTTTATGAAAGGAAATGCACTATAGAAGGCATTGTGGATAAAATGTCGCATATGCAGAGTATGTGAGATTGGGTCATGACTCAAGGAACCAGGTACAGCTTAATGAATTCATAGATAGACAAATTTGCAGTGGTGTCAGCCTTACTGCCTGTGACTCTGAAAAGAAATTCACATAGAAGCAATTTACATTCCTGATATTTATTTTCAAGAGCTGAACAACTAAGAAAAACTTATAAACCAACTTTAGCACTGGACTGTGACATTGGTATATGCACATGATATAGTTTATTTATTTATTTACTTACTTATTTATTCACTTTGTATGCCCTCTGTAGCCCCCTCCCTTGTTTCCTCCTAGTCTCACCCACCATCCCTCTTCTCCCCCTATGGCCCTTCCCTAGTTCCCTGATAGGGGAGGACCTCCTCCCCTTTTCTGAGCCTAGCCTATCAGGTCTCATCAGGACTGGCTGCATCATCTTCCTCTGTGGCCTGGCAAGGCTGTGCCCCCGGTGGGAGGTGATCAAAGAGCCAGCCACTGAGTTCATGTCAGAGACAGTTCCTGTTCCCCTTACTAGAGAACCCACTTGGAGACTCAGCAGCCTATGGGATTCCTCTGAACAGGGGGTCTAGGTATAGGTCCTCTCCATGCATGGTCCTTGGTTGGAGTATCGGTCTCTGCATGGCCCCTCCCTTGGCCCAGGTTTTTGCCTCTTGTTTGTCTCCTTGTTGAGTTTCTGTCCCATCCATGTCTTTCTATGTCTCTTTTCACTCTGCCCAAAGTTTGATACGAGTCTCAGCATCTCCTTTGACACCCTGGTGAATAAAGTCTTCCAGAGGTCCCTTTGGAAGGCTCCTGTCCTATTCCTTATCTTCTTCTACTTCCGATGTCTATCCTGTTTGCCCTTATAAGTGAGGTTTCAGCCTCTTCCCTACGGCCTTCCTTGTTTAGCTACTTTAGAACTATAGATTTTATTGTTTATCTTATATTATTTGTTTTTTATACACTTATAAGTGAGTATATACCATATGTGTCTTTCTGCTTCTGGGTTGCCTCACTCAGGATGATCTTCTCTAGTTTCCATCATGTGCCTGCAAATTTCATGGTTTCCTTGTTTTTAATTGCTGAGTAGTATTCCATTTTGTAAAGGCACCACACTTTCTGTATCCATTCCCCCATTGTGGTACATTTATGTTGTTTCCAAATTCTAGCTATTAGAAATAAAGCAGCTATGAAAATAGTTGAGCAACTGTCCTTACACCAACAAACCAAGTAATCCAATTAAAAAATGGAGTACAAAGCTAAACAGAGAATTCTCAATACAGAAATATGGAATGGTAGAGAAACACTTAAAGAAATGCTCAGCATCATCAGGGAAATGCAAATCAAAAGGACCCTGAGATTTCACCTATACCTATCAGAATGGCTAAGATCAAAAACTTAAGTGACAATACATGCTGGAGAGGATGTGGAGAAAGGGGGACTCTCCTCCATAGCTGGTGGGAAGGTAAATTTGTATAACCACTTTGGGAATCAGTCTAGCATTTTCTCAGAGAATTAAGAATACTGATATCTCAAGATCTAGCTATACCACTCTTGGGCATATACCCAAAGATGCCCCACCATTCAATAAGAACATTTGCACATGACATAGTGTGGCAGCATTTTTAGAGTTAATGGCAAATTGGAATGTGCATCTGAGCAGTGGAATTTGGCCTCTTGGCCTTGGCTATAATCTAAAAGTTTGCTGTCTCAGAGACTGACCCTGACAATTTTACAGTAGAGGGCTCTGACCTTGAGAAACTCTATACAACTATGGTAACCAGACAGGAGGTTCTGTGTAACCTCGAGTGAGCTCTCATATGTTTTGGCTAAGTAAAAATTACCTCTGTGAGAAACTGCTTGTACTTTCCTGCTGTTTAAGTATTAACCTGACTTTCAGTAAAGACATCTCTATCAAAGCCTAGACTTGATGTCCCTCTTTGTGTCGCCCTGTCTCTTTCTCCCACCAGCCTTCACTCAGGTGGTATCCAGGTTTCACTGCAGGTCGGTGATAATATAGTTTTTAACCTAAAGAATCATAGATGCCTCTGAAAGAAACCAATAGTTGATAAAATTTAAAATACAATACAGTAAAAAATAGACTGATAATGGCATTTAATTTCATACAGAGATATTTATAGATTACATATTAGAATGCAAATATATGAGAGAAAAATGTATGAGACTTGTCTTATTATGGGAATGTGGTGGTTGGAATGAGAATGATCCCAAATAGGCTCATAGTTTTGAATACTTTGTCCCCAGTTGGTAGAACTATTTGGAATGAAGTCATCGGAGTTGTTTCTCTGTTGTTAGAGGTGTGTCACTGGGAAGAGACTTTGATGTTTCAAAAGACTCCCATTATTTCATTTTCCCGGTCTCTCTCTGTCTCTCTCATGGTTGTGGATTGATACATGAGCTCTCAGACATTCCTCCTTTCTACCATGACAGACTTTACCCCTCTGCAACTGTGAGCCTGCCATAAAACAATAGCCATGGAAACTGAAACATGTATGTAAATGTGACTCCTGCATTTTGAGTATGGGCTCAGTAGGAATTTGTGATGAATTGCATAAAGGAAGAGTGGGGATGTGCTGCAAATGTTATGTGTATCCATTCAGCTTTTCTTTGTATTCTGTCAACACTGCCTTGTTCTCTCACAGCCTGCCTCCTGTGGGTTGTGTCAGTGGGTTCCATGGGCTCCACTGCTCTCTGGCACCCTTCTGTGTTCAGTTAGTACTAGTTAGAGCAGGAGATTGTAATATAAGAGGAATGAAATCGTGTTTTCAGTTTTTTGAATGGGTCATGTGACTCATGATGAGTTGGTTGTAGCTACTTAAGAAGGTAAATTTATACACATGGACTATTGTCTGTGTTTTGGCAACTGCCTTTCCTCAGGGTCACTAAGAAATGGATAGTGATATTGTTCCACTTTGGTTTGCTCTTGTACTATGTCCCAGACCTTGGTGGTTTTCACAGAGTCTCCTGATATTTTTATAAGTCTTACCTGAACTCTCTTAGCAACACCTCTGTGTTGTATTTGGCATTAATATTTACTATTGATATAGATTTTAGTAATGCTGTGATTAATACTAAACAGCTGTTTAACCAAATCACCACACAGGCTAGGATTTATTTAGTTAACCTAGAACACAATGCTGGGCAATAATTACTTCATCTTAAACCTCCAAGCCCATATAGTTCCTACTATTCAGGTTCACCCATTATACTTGCTTTTAGAGATATCTTTGGTCTGGTCCATCCTTCCATGTTGTTCCAAGACCTCTCCACCAGCCTCTGCTCTTCCACATTCTGCTCCTCTTCCCCTCCTACTCCTTCCTCTCCTCCTACTCTGAACCAGGATGTCCCACCCTATCCTCTCCATTGCTCAACATTGTGGTTGGTTGTTTTAATTGACAAATTGGAGAACAAATGGTGGCATGTTTACACAAACTTGAGACAGGGGGTGCTTAAAATAAGTATCACAATGCATTGTCTGGATTGAAACCAGATAGTGAGGGAGAAAAATCAGCATTTGAATAAACAAGGGTAAGGTGTATACATTCCACAAGAACACTATACCAACACCCTTGTTTGAGACTTCATTCAACAAAATGCAAATTAAGGAAGCTATTTTCTTATTGTCTTGACTATGTCAAGTCCTACTATAGATATAACAGACTGAAACAGAAGGAAGGAAATGGTGAGATTATTTAGATAGAAAAAGTCAAGAGATCCATAGGTACTATTTGTCTTTGAGATATCTCAGAAGAATCAGATTAGAGAAGCCAAAGAGACAGTTGAAAATTTGAAGAATGTGGAATTCAGAGGAAAAGTTTGTTATATAAATCATAGATGCTTCATCATATTAACTTATACATAGTTATGAACAGGAAATAAATAAAAATATATTTGGGATTTCATAAAAGGAAGGCAAACACTGCAATATCAATAAAAATGGTGTGTAATCCATATTTTGTTTTAACTATTGAACTGATGAAATAGATATTGTTAAATGACTATAGCACTCAAAGAGATCTGTATATTCAATAAAATATCTATTAATATTTTAGTTGTATTTTTCTATGGAAATACATTCTGAAGTGTGTGTGGAATCAGAATAAAAAAGGCAGAGCTCAAGAAATTTTGCTTTATATGGAGTAGAGATGGTGACTACATAGAGCATTCACTTTTACATTCTAGCTTCTTTGTTACAGGAAGGTACTCTGCATGCTACCAAAAGAGACAAGGAAAAACCAAGCCAGCCACAAACCCTTTGATCTATACTGTTGTCTTGCCTTCAAGATGTGCTAGGTTAACTGTGGAAACAAAGCCTCTGAGAGTAATCAACCAATATTTAATTTTATTTAAAGCCTACTTCATGAGATGGAACCCATACTTGACAGTACTTGGGAAACCAAGAAGTTGAGATTAGAAAGTCCATAGACCTAGGTTAAAACCAAATACTACTGTTCCAAAATATAAAAAATAAAATAAACTATAGCAGTAAAATGACTCCTAATGACCTTCTTCTACATACATAGGGTACCTTGTCTGGCCATCATCAGAGAAATTCCCTCTGCAATTGATGGCAACAGATACAGACACCTACTTACAGATAATACACAGAGAGTGAGAGACCTTGGAATACTCATCCCTAAAAGGATTTGCTCCTGTCAGGGTTCAAGGAACCAAATGGAAAGCAAATCAGAAATAGATAGAGGGGATGGAGGACACCATGAAAATTAGACCCTCTAAGTCAGTGATCAAAGCTCCTATGAACTCATGAACTCACCGAGACTGAGGCACATGCACATGCATAGAGTTGTCACATTCTGTACCAGGTCCTCTGTATATCTATGTCCATACACACACACACACATACACACACACACACACACACACACACACACACAAACACACACAAACACACACCACACACAGAAAAAGAGAGAGAGAAAGATAGAGAAAGACTTCCAATTTAGTGTTTTTACAGGATTCATGAGCATGTGAAATAACGGTTCTTGTACCTTCTCTTGGACTCCTTTCCTTCTAAGTTTGTCTTGTCCAACTCTTATAAATTAGCTTTTTATCTTATTATATTTTATTTTACTTTTGAAAAGGAATAGTTAACAGAAAAAGAACAAAACAAGACAAACAAAAGACTAGAAGCATCATATTACCATATCCATAAATAAACTGAAGTGACAGTGATTCAAGAAGCATGACACAGGTATAAAAAAAAAAAATGATGGCACTAACAGAACAGAGCTTCGGAGCTTGAAGCTCAGAAATAAATCCAAATATGTTGGCTAAATTATCATTGTCAATGTTAAAAAGTTTGGAAGAGATGTTGAACTTTTATTTCTTTTGTTATATTATCAATGAAGAGTTTGTGCTTACCACAGAAACTGGGAATCTACTTGGAGAAAGCACATACAAAAAGCTTGACATTAGTCTCTCAACTCAGCTTGAATATGGCTCCTAAACCAAACTCAACAAATGGGACTGAAACCAACTAAAAATCATGAGTACAGTAAAGGAAATGATAATCAGGCAAAATCAATGATGAAATTGATTGTACAAAATACTGTGTCACAACCAGAGAAAATTCCACTCAATTTCTAAAACATGTGTTTTATTTTGTCATGATGTGGCATTTTAAAGTCGTAGTCTGTGTTTTCATGGTACCTTACTGAGAAATTTGGACAGAGTACTCAAATGCCATTTTGATCTAACTAACCTTTTCCTGAACTGTATAAATCCTTCACGGTGAAGAGAAGGGCATTCTAAGACTGGCACAAGTGCAGCAAAAGAATCTGTGTCATTCCATCCCATGGAATTTTCCTATGCTGAGAAATACGATTTTCCTTACAGCAGCATATGAAAGTGTGCAGATCGAGCTGGAGACAGGCAGGCCACCAGCTGACTTGTTGTGAAGATGTGACTTCATATTTCCTGTTTGTAGACATCAACACTAAAACGATGTGCCAGTATACCAAACCATGACTACTTATGCATAATTTTAACTTCAGTGTTCCTTAGGTAGAGCTGTGTAAGTACTGCATGCTTTTCTGGCTGGCTTAGGGAACTCTATTTAAAGACAAAATACTTGACAGCACAGACTATGCTAGGCTTTTGTTTAACTGATGTTGTAAGGGCATGCCACTCCAATGTACACATACTATATTTTACCATCATAAGAACTGTTTTAGAAGAATTATAAATAAAAAAATAAAAATTCATGTTTTTTATGTAAAGTTTTCATTAAGAGCCTATTTTTCAAATACATATCTATAATTCCACAATATTTTAATGTTAAGCTTACCTATCAAGCAATTTTTGTTAAAAGGGACCAAAAGTGTTAAAACTAAACTCATTGTATTGTAATATAAATTTTTAATATAATTTGTTATGATTGTAAAATATCTTGAACTATCATATTTATGATTTTCTGAACACTTTTACTTTCTTTTCATATATTTCAAGTGCCACTTCTGTGTAATTAAGTAAAACTCCTGATATGAGTGATGTGGTGAGGGCAAGTACCATGTAGAAATCTTAGAAATCTTGATGTCTGGAAAAAGTCATTTGAAGGTCATCACACACGGAGTTTGTTAGATGAATCCATCATAAGATGTTAAAGTACTGACTTTGTTCCAAGGTACTGACAGTTGAATGGGTCCATAACTTAGGCTGCAAGATAATAACTATTGATCAGTTACTTCTTCCTTCTTAGTACCTCAGCTACTTACCCTCTAAGTTTCCAGTTTTCCATCTACAACATAGAGAGAAAATAGTGCAACTTTATAAATATAAAGACCTATGGACTGGTAACCCCAACACTGGGGAAGCACAGGCAAGTGGATCTCTGGGGCTTGATTGCTTGCCAACCTAGCCAACTTGGTAAGCACCAGAACAAAGAGCAACTGTTTTTAAAACAAGGTGAAAGGCTTTTGAGGAAAGGCACCTTCAGAAACACAAATGCATATCTCCACATGTACCTGCATATATATTTACTTGTTTCAAACATGCAAATATTCACAGGAGGGGAAATGAGGTAAACATGGTCTTCTGTAAATTTAGACTATTAAGCAGCTATGAACATGACTTTGAGCAGAGAAATGTGAAGTTTGAGTTCAATATGTGTGTGTGTGTCTTTAAGTTTAAATCGCAGTCTCCCATCCTTCTAAGAAAACATGTTTTGTGTCCCATATGTATACAAAGATAAATCATACCTTAAAGAATTTTTTCTAACACACTGTCAAAAAAGCATGTGTAGGTGATCATGAAGTAGATTATCATAGTTTACGTAGTGTAAGTATAAATTAAATTAGAGGAAGACACCTGGAATGTGTAGTATCGGATGTGCCACTAAATGAGTAGATAAGAAAGTAGAAAATAAGCATGAAAGACCTGTCTTTCCAGAGCAGATCAGATTAGAGAACAGAGAGCATAGAAAGGAAGTAGAGTACTCATTCATATCAACTATAGTGAGTGTGGTCTCAACATATGCATTTACTATGGGTTTTTGTAGAAAAAAAATCAGATTATCTTGGAGAAAATCTCAAACCATGGAGGCAATTTTTTTGGCATACTGTTACCATTTTGAGAGCTTTTCTGAAAAACAAACAAACAAAACTCTGTCTTACAGGACTGCCTGGATCCTCTTTCTCTGACCTAGCAAGGCTGCATTGCCAGGTGCAAGTGATCAAAGAGCAGGCAAGAGTTCATGTCAGAGACGACCCCTGCTCCCCTTACTAGGGTACCCACAGGGAGACTGAGCTGCCATGAGCTACATCTGTGCAGGAGTTCTAGGTCCTCTCCATATATGGTATGGTCCTTAGTTGATTCATCAATGCACCAAACAGGTCCATTGGGCTCAGATTTTTTAGCTTTGTTGGTCTCCTTGTGGGGCTCCTGTCCCCTCTGTGTCTTCTATCCCCCACTTCTTCCATAAGGCTCCTGGGCAGAGGAGAAGAACTCCCCCTTCTGTAGACTAAAGAAAGGGGATGGAGGGAAGAGAGAGGGAGAGTGGAACTGGAAGGAGTTGAGGGAGAGGGCTTCAATCAGGAAGTATAATAAATAAATTGTAAAATAAATAAATAAATAGATAGATAGATAAATAAATAAATAAATAAATAAAATATTAGAAACAAAACAACAATAACAAAACCTATGTAATCTGCCAATGATAAATGATTTTGTAGCCTTTTGAGGACAGTTGTGAGGGTTCAGACATTCCACATCCAGAAACATCAAAATACAAAGCATTTGTTTTCACAGTTGAGGTTCTCAGCAGGAATTGTAGCTGTTTTCCATCTCATGGCTTAGTGCCAAAAGTAAATTTATTAGTCAAATGAAGTTAACACATTTTCATTTTAAACTAAGGGCCATTTACTTCCTGCTGGTCATTTACAGTGTCTTTTCTTAATGACTGGCTTAGTGAAAGTGAAGGACTGCCTGAGGCTCCTGCTCAGCACGTCATTAACAAGTTGTAAATGAGGGGGACATTTAGACTGTCATTCCAATCATCTTTGAGTTTCTGAGTGTGCTTAAAAAAACACACGGAAGTCAACCATCGTATTTCACATGGTATGTTTATATTCTAATCTTGTTCAACACTTTTGTGAGATTCTGGGGTGGAATTGTGTGCTAAAATATTTGTTTAATTTTATCACAGCAGATTATTTCGTTTCATAAAACAAAAGACAGTCCCAGCATCTGTTTGAATGTGGACAGACAACACAGCTACTGACTGTTCTGCACACTCCAGCGATGAGGCCCTCCTGGAGACACACCCCGGCTGCTCTTGCTCTTCTATCTGGGTTCACTGATTTTGTTTCAAAGAACACGTGAGCTTCAAGCATAGCTGAAACGGCACAGATTTCTTCCCTCATTGTAATACTTCATATGAGCATGCTGTGATAAAAGTCTTCACCAATACTTTTTTCCTCATAGGACTGTTTTCTCTTCTGCTCTGGTGACTGCTATAGAGGGATTTCAATGAAGATTTGACTTTGAAGAGTTTTAAGTAGATAGTTTTATGTTTATTGACCCTGCCAACACTGAACATAATGGGCCTATTATTGTCCAGAGTGTGTGTGTGCATGTGTTTAAAATCAACAGCTATTGGCTTTTCTCCTTCACATACAGAATTGCAAACACACTGTACAGACGCATGACAAGCTTAAAAGAGCACTTATCGTTCTGAATTCAAAGTCATAGCATTTTTAGTATTCTAACTTTAGTTACTCTTACTTTTTCATCAGTTCCTTTTAACTTTCACCATTGAACATGAAGCAAGTAGTAGGAGTATTTCTTTTCTAGACATCCTGTGTTGTTAAGTATGCACTCTCTCTTCATTTATTTCCATACTGTTTTTTTTTTCAGACAATTATCACATAGAAAATAAGTTCTTGGAGCTGGAGATGTGGCTCAATGGTTAAGAGTACATGTAGCTCTTCCAGAGGACCCAGGTTCAACTCCCAGCATCTACATGGCAGCTCACAGTTGCCTGTAACTTCAATTCCAAGGATCTGGCACCCTCACAGACATACATACAGGCAAAATACCAGTGTACATGAAATAAAAGCAATAAATCTTAAAAGATGTCCTTAGGTCAATTAAGGCCAATTCATCTGTTCACTTTTGTTATGTTATTTTCTATCCATAAGAAACCAGTCCATGAATAATAATAATAATAATAATAATAATAATAATTCCCTGAATAAAGAGAATAATGTAAATTTTATTTCATATAAATATTTATGCCTTTGATTGTAAAGTTAGATCAGTTTGTCCTTCCCTAAACTGGTGGATTTATTGTCTAGTTATGATCTTTATTTTTTATTTACTTATTATTATTAATATTGTCATTTATTACAATTTTTCAATTTGTATCCCAGCTGTGGCCCCCTCCCTTGTCTTCTCCCAATCTTACTCTCCCTCCCTCCCTCTTCCTCTCCTATGCCCCTCCACTAGTCCACTGATAGGGGAGGTCCTCCTCCCCTTCTATCTGAACCTAGCTTATCAGGTCTCATCAGGACTTGGATGCATTGTCTTCCTCTATGGCCTGGCAAGGCTGCACCCACCAGGAGGAAGTGATCAGAGAGCCAGCCACTGAGTTTATGCCAGAGAAAGCCCCTGCTCTCCTTACTAGGGAACCCACTTGGAGACTGAGTATATGGGCTGCATTTGAGCAGGGGCTTTGGGTCCTCTACATGCATTGTCCTTGGTTGGGGTATTATTCTCTTCTGGGCCCCCAGGGTTTTTTTTTTGGGGGGGGGGTCTGTTGGTCTCCTATTTGGAACTCCTGTCCTCTCCAGGTCTTTCTATCTCCTCTTTCATTCATAAAATTATTCCATGTTCTCTGCCCAAAGTTTGGCTATAAGTCTCAGCCTCCGCTTCAATACCTCAGTCAGTAGAGTATTTCAGAGGCCATCTGTGGTAGGCTCCTGTCCTGTTCCCTGTCTTCTCCTGCTTCCGGTGTCTATCACATTTGTCCTTCTGAGTGAGGATTGAGCCTTCCCTGGAATCTTCCTTGTTGTTTAGTTTCTTTAGGAGTATAGATTTTAGTGTGTTTATCCTATACTATATGTCTAATAACCACTTATGAGTGAGTATATACCATGTTTGTCTTTCTATTTCTGTATTACCTCACTCAAGATGATCTTTTCTAGATCCCATCATTTGCCTGCAATTTTCATGATATGCTTGTTTTTAATTGCTGAGTAGTGTTCCATTGTGTAAATGTACCACAGTTTCTGTATCCATTCCTCAGCGCACAGAAACAGGGACATCTGGGTTGTTTCCAGATTTTGACTGTCGCAAATAAAGCTGCTACAAACATGGTTGATTAAATGTCCTTGTATACTTGAGCATCTCTACACTATTCTTAATTTTTACTACATTTTTTTTCACTTTGTATCACAGCTCTAATCCTCTCCTTCTCCCCCTCCCAATCCTGCCCTCATTCCCTATTCTCCTCCCTTGCCCCTTCCCCAGTCCAATGAAAGGGAAGGTCCTCCTCCTCTTCCATCTGACCCTATCAGGTATTATCAGGACTGGCTGCATTGTTTTTCTCTTGCCCTGGACCCTCATGGAGAGGTGATCAAAGAGCCAGCCACTGAGTTCAGGTCAGAGACAGACCCTGTTCTCTTTACTAGGGTACCCACTTGGACACTGAGCTGCCCTGGGCTACATCTGTTCAGGGGTTTTAGGTTATCTCCATGAATGGTCCTTGGTTGGAGTACTGGTCTCAGAAAAGACCCCTGGAACCAGACTTTGGTTCTGTTGCTCTTCTTGTAGAACTCCTGTCCCCTCCAGGTCTTTCTATCTCACTCTTCTTTCATGAGATTCCCTGCACTCTGCCCAAGGGTCCTCCTTCTTGCTTAGCTTCTTTAGGTCTACAGATTTTAGTATGATTATTCTATGTAATATGTCTAATATCCACTTATAAATGAGTATATACCATGTGTATTTTTCTGTTTCTGACATACCTCAGTCAGGATGATCTTTTCTACTTTTCTAGTTCCCATTGTTAGTCTGCAAATTTCATGATTTTTTTTTTTTACTTGCTGAGTAGTAAACAGCAACAAATCAAGTAATACAATTAAAAATGGAGTACAGAGCTAAACAGAGTATTCTCAATAGAGGAATATGGAATGGCAGAGAAACACTTAAAGAAATGCTCAGCGTCTTTAGTCATCAGGGAAATGTAAATCAGTTTACCCCCTTTGTATCCCAGCTGTTGCCCTTTCCCTCCTCCCCTCCTAATATCACACTCCCTCCATCTTCTTCTCCTATGCCCCTCTCCAAGTCCACGGATATGAGAGGTCCTCCTCCCCTTCCATCTGACCCTAGCTTGTTCAGTCTCATCAGAACTGGCTGCATTGTCCTCCTTTGTGGCCAAGCAAGGCTCCTCCCCCATCAGGGGAAGGCAAAGAGCTAATCACTGAGTTCATGTCAGAGATAGTCCCTGTTCCTCTTACTAGGGCACCCACGTGGATGTTTATCAGCCATGGTTACTGAGTCAATTTTCATCAGAGAGATAGGTCTGAAGTTCTTTTTTGTTGGGTCTTTTTGTGGTTTAGGTATCAAGGTTACTGCAGCCTCAAAGAATGAGCTTGGTAATGTACCTACTGTTTCAATTTTGTGGAATAGTTTGAAGAGCATTGTCATCAGCTGTTCTTTGAAGGTCTGGTAGAATTCTGCACTGAAACCACCAAGTCCTGGGCTGTTTTTTTGTTGTTGTTTTGTTTTGTTTTTTGTTTTTTGTTTGTTTGTTTGTTTCGTCATTCAGACTCTTGATGACTGTTTGTATTTCCTTGGGGGATTTAGGACTATTTAATCTATTTACCTGATCTTGGTTTAGCCTTGGTAAATGGAATCTATCAAAAAAAAATTGTCCATTTAATTTAGATTTTCAAATTTTGTGGCATATAGGTTTTTGAAGTAAGACCTAATGATTCTTTGAATTTTCTCAGTGTCTGTCATTATGTACCCTTTTTTATTTCTGATTTTGCTGATTTGGATAGTTTCTCTCTGCCTTTTAGTTAGTTTGGCTAAGGGTTTGCTTATCTCTTTTTATTTTCTCAAAGAACTGGCTCTTAGTTTCATTGATTCTTTGAATTGTTCTCTTTGTTTCTAATTCATTGATTTCAGCCATGAGTTTGATTATTCCCTATCATCTACTCCTCTTGGATGTGTCTGCTTTTTTTTTTTCCCCCTAGAGCTTTCAGATGTGCTGTTAAGTTGCTTGAATGAGATGTCTCAAACTTCTTTCTGGGGGCACTTAGTATTATAAACTTTCCTCTTAGCACTGCTTTCATTGTGATCCATAGATTGGGTAAGTTGTGCCTTCATTTTCATTGAACTTTAGGAAGTCACTAATTTCTCTTATTTTTTCCCTGATCCAACTGTCGTTGAGTAGAGAGTTGTTTAGTTTCCATGCATGTGGAGGCTTTTTTTTATTTCTGTTGTTGTTGAGGTCTAGTTTTAGGCCATGGTGTCCTGAAAGGATACAAAGGATTATTTCTATTGAGGCTTGCTTTGTGTCTGCCTATATGGTCAGTTTTGGAGAAGGTTCCATGGGGTGCTGAGAAGAAGTTATTCTCTTTTGACTTTGAGTGAAAGGGTCTGTAGTCATCTATTAGTTTCATTTGTATTAGGACCTCTGTAAGTGTCATTATTTCCCTATTTATCTTCTGTCTAGATGATCTGTCTTTTGGTGAGAGTGGAGTGTTGAAGCCTCCCACAATTAAGGTGTTGGGATTGATGTGTGATTTAATAACGTTTCATTTATAAATTCAGATGCTCTTCTATTTGGGGCATAGATATTCAGGATTATATTGCTCTCCTTGTGGATTTTTTCCTTTCATGAGTGTGAAGTGACCCTTCTCATCTTTTTTGGTTAATTGTGGTTTAAAGTCTATTTTATTAGATATTATGATAGCTACCCCAGCTTATTTTCTGGGTCCACTTGCTTGAAAAATATTTTTTCAGCCCTTTACTCTGAGGAGTAATCTTTAATCTGTCTTTGTTGCAGAGGTATCTTCTCTAACGGGGATGCCTTGTCTAGCCTCAATAGAAGATATGCCTAGTCATACCACAGCTTTATATGCCAAGGCTGGTTGATATCCATGAGAGGCCTCCCCTTTTCTGAGGAGACGAGAAGAAGGAGGGAAGGTGAGAAGGAAGGGCTGGAGGAGAGGAGGGAGTGGAAGCTGTGATCAGGATGGAAGGCAATAAATAATTTAATCAATAGAAAAATAAAAATAAGGCTCAAGGCACAGCCAAGATAATTTCAGAAGTAGGATCCATAGAAATTTAGATGTCCGGCATTGAAGCATTTCTACCTACTTTTTGCTGTTTGCGTCTTTCTTGCTAAAAATTGAGCGATGAAATAGGTACAGGAATTCTTTATGTGATTGCAGCCTTTCTTACCATTGCGTAGTCAAGACTGTTTCTTGCATTGACTCTAAATCAATCCATCTATTGTATGGAAATCTTTATTGGCTCACGTCCTCATATTTAGTTATATTCACTTGGGAATTTGCACACAGTGCAACCTATTTTATCAATATTATTTTAGAAATTAGGGTTTCCACATGTTAATTATAAATTACAATCCTCAAAGCATTAATCTGATAGCATGTTTTAAAAAATTGAGGTTTTATTACTATTAGTTTTCTGGGTTTTATATGTTTGTTTGTTTTATTTTATTGTGGTTTATTTTTTGTTTTGTTTGTTTCTGTTTTTTTGAGACCGGGTTTCCGAGTGTAGCCCAGGCTAGCCTGAAATTTACTATAGACCAGCATGGCCTCAAACTCAGAGATCCACCTGCTTCTGATTCCTGTGTGCTGGGATTAAAGGCGTGAGCAACTACCACCTGGCTTTATAGTTCTTATATAAGGGTGGCTTTAGAACACATACTGTAGAAAGCCCTGACTTTAACTTAGGATCCCATTACCTTAATCTCCTGAGTGGTGAAATTACAAGATCAATGCCAGACTTGATACACTCTATTGATTTGTCCCTGAATATTACTTCACAGGTGAGAGAGAGAAGTCCTGTGTACCTGGCTCTAGTCGTCAGTGTTTTTTGTTTTTCTGGGAATCACACAGATACTTTCTCTTATCTCTCACCTCTGGGCAGAATTATGTTTCTTATTTTAATACACAGAAGCCACTTTGCTTTTCTCAAATGCAATTGTGCACATTTAATAAACGCATAATTCTACTAGCTAGTTTTATATCAACTTGACATAAGTAAGGGTTACCAAAGAGGAAGAAAATTCAATTGAGGAAATGTCTTCATAAGATACAACTTTAGGAGTTCCTGTCCTCTCCAGATATTACTGTTTCCCACTTCTTTCATAAGATTCCCTATACTCTGCCCAAAGGTTGGCCATAGAACAACAGAACCAAAAAATCTGAACACAGGGGTCTTTCCTGAGACTGATACTCCAACCAAGGACCATGTGTGGAGGTAACCTAGGACCCCTGCAAAGATGTAGCCCATGGCAGTTCACTATCAAAGTGAGTTCCATAGTAATGGGAAAAGGGACTATCTTTGACATGAACTGATTGGCCTGCTCTTTAATCACCTCCCCTTGAGTGGGGGTAGAAGCCTTACCAGGCCACAGAAGAAGACAATGCAGTCACTCCTGATGAGACCTAATAGAGTAGTATCAGAAGAAAGGAAAAGAAGACCTTCCCTATCAGTGGACTTGGGGAGGGGCATGCATGGAGAAGAGGGAGGGAAGGCAGGATTGGGAGGGGAGGAGGAAGGAGTTTATGGGGTGATATAAAGTGAATAAAGTGTAATTAATAAGAATTAAAATAAAAAATATTTTAAAAAACATAAAAAAGAAAAAAACTATCAAGACAAGTGTAGCTAAGATGCTATGTGTATACTTAAAAGTGAAAAGTTTACAATATTTCAGAATAGGAGAGAGTCACTGGAGTCCAATGCTTCAAGGTCTATTATTTACCTGGGTGGAAGATAAAAAAAACGGACTTTCAAAGCTGATGGATAAGAATCCATGCTCTACCCTGTAGGGTATCAAGGCAGATGCTGAGACTCATATCCAAACTTTGGGCAGAGTGCCTGGAGTCTTATGAAAGAAGTGGGAGATAGTAAGACCTGGAGAGGACAGGAACTCCACAAGAAAAGCAACAGATCCAAAAATTTGGGCACAGGGGTCTTTTTTGAGACTGATACTCCAGACAAGGACCACTCATGGAGATGGCCTGGAACTCCTGCGCAGAGGTAGCCTATGGCAGTTCAGTGTCCAAGTGTGTTACATAGTAATGGGGACAGGGACTGTCTCTGATTGGCCTGCTCTTTGATCACCTCCCCCTGAGAGGAGAGCAGCCTTACCAGGCCACAGAGGAAGACAATGCAGCCACTCCTGATGAGACTAATAGACTAGGATCAGAGGGAAGGGGAGGAGGACCTCCCCTATCAGTGGACTGGGGGAGGGTCACTGGTGGGGAAGAGGAAGGGAGTGTAAAATTGGGAGGGGAGGAAGGAGGAAGCTACAGGGGGAATACAAAGTGAATACACTGTAATTAACAACAACAAAAAAAAGATACAGCTTAGGACATTTTTTTAAGTCATGATTGATAGGGAGGGCCTAGTCCATTTGGAGTGGTGCCCCTCCTGGGCTGGTAGTCCTGGGTTCTATAAGAAAGCCAGCTGAGCAGGCCATGGGGATCAGCACCCTCCCATGGGCTCTCTATCAGCTCCTGCCTCCAGGTTTCTGAGCTGTTGAAGTTCCTGTTGTGAATTCCTTCAGTGATATACTCTAATGTAGAAGCGTAAGGCAAATGAGCGCCCTCCTCCCACACCTACTTTTGTTCCTGGTATTCATCATAGCAACAGTAACCCTAACTAAGACAATAATATAATAGATTAAACTAGACACAAAACCATGAGCTTTAATCAGTGGACTTGGAAAGGGGCAAGGTGGAGATGAGGGAGGGAGGGTGGGATTGGGAGGGAATGAGGGAGTGGGATACAGCTGGGATACAGAGTTAATAAAATATAACTGATAAGAAAAAAATAAAATAAACTATAAGAAGTATATGAAGATATGAGTATTTTCAACTATATGTATAGAAATCTCTCTATCAGGGCCATAATTTTAATTACACTTCTAGAATTAGTCTTACCATAAAGAAAACAGAATAAAATTCTCAGTCTTGTAAAAAATATTTGCATTCAATTTTTAATTAAGAGCTAGAAGAATATGAATACAAATCTGAATGTTGACATCTACAAATGGAAGCAACACTTTCATAAAAGTAAAAATAAGAATACAACCAATTTGTTCATTTGATAAGTCAGAAACATCCTAAGCAATCACCCTGAAATATTAATAGGAGTAATTTAGCTCTGCGATCTCTATGTAGACACATCTTTAATTTAAAATTTTGAAATTTAAAGTGTATTTGGCTTTGTTGTATTCAAAATTAGAAGCCATTCTGTGTTCATTTATGTAAGCAGACACCCACTATTACATGCATATACAATCTCTATGAACATTTTAAAGAGATAAATTTCTGCCTCGGGGTAGGCATGAACAAAAGTGTTCAGAGAGAAAAATGGCAGCTTTTCTATAGTACTTATGTTTATGTTTAAAATAATTTAAGAAAAATATACTGCCTTTTTCTCTTATTATTATCTACATTTGAAATATTTAGAAATGATACATTAAATGATAAAAAGATAAAGTCCATACCATCACTTTAAGTAAGAAATTAAAGGAAATAATTTATGTAAAGCACTTTATCCAAAGCCTGCCACAAGGCCATAACCCGTAAAGGTTTCCAGTGCTGATATTATTCTCACATAAAATTTTATATGAGAATAATTTTGCATAACACTTTAAATTCAGAATGATATAAAACCAGTTTATATTAGTTTATAGTTTGCTTCTGTAATGATATGCTGTTACTTAATCAAAGATTAGTGAGAAAACATTCAGTTAGAAACTATGAAAATGTATCTGAATCTGGATAATTTGCTATTTGTTTGTATCATTTGCAAATCCAGGAGAAACTTGGCCTCAAGTACATCTTGGTCTAAGAATTCAAACAGGGTCAGAAATCTGATTCTCTTCACCACATGGTACAGACCTCAGGCTCCAGACAGCTGAAACTTCTGTGCTCTGATGATCAACAGCAATCCAAAGTTCTTTTCCCCTGTGCTTCCAGAAGAAAACTGGAGGTTGTCTGTAGGTCCTCCCAGCAGTTGATGGAGAGTAGATTTGATGTCTCAGTTGATATGCACACCTAGCTGTATGCCACAGAAGGGAAAGTCAGCTCACAAAAGGAAAAATAAGATGTTGCTGGTAGTGAGTGGTCAAGCGTAATCCAGCTGGTATACTTCCTTTTACAAAAGTATGGCTTTGCTAACATGTTTAGTCAACAATATCAGTATATTTAAAAATTAGGACATATGTCTGAACTTCCCTTTTATCATCCAATCATAACTACGTTAAAATTCAGAAAATTAAGAATAGTGCTACCTTAAGACCCAGCTATACCACTTCTAGGCATATATCCAAATTATGCTCAAATATAAAACAAGGACATTTGTTCAACCATGTTAGTAGCAGCTTTATTCGTAATAGCCAGAATCTGCAAACAACCCAGATGTCCTTAAACGGAGGAATGGATGCAGAAATTGTGGCACATTTATGCAATGGCACACTAGTCAGCAATTAAAAACAAGAAAATCATGAAATTGGCAGGCAAATTGTGAGAACTAGAAAATGTCATCCTGAGTGAGGTATCCTAGAGCAAAAAGACACATATGGTATATACTACTTATAACTGGACATTAGAAATATAATATAGGATAAACATACAAAAATCTGTACAACTAAAAAAGGTAAGCAAGAAGGAGGACCCTAGGTAAATCGATCAATCCACTCTCAGATAGGCAAATGGAAAGGACATCGGAAGACAGAGAAAACAGGGAACAGAACATGAGCCTACCACCTAGGGCCTCTGAAAGGCTTTACCCTGCAGGGTATCGAGGCAGATGTTGAGACTCATAGCCAAACTTTAGCAGAGTGCAGGGAATCTTAGGAAAAAAGAGGGAGATGAAAGACCTGGAAGGGACAGGAGCTCCACAAGCAGGGTAACAGAACCAAAAAATCTGGGCACAGAGGTCTTTTGTGAGACTGATACTCCAGCCAAGGACCATGCATGGAGATAACCTAGAACCCCTGCACAGATGTAGCCCATGGCACCTCAGTGTCCAAGTGGGTACCCTACTAAGGGGAACAGGGGCTGTCTCTGACATGAACTCAGTGGCCTGCTCTTTGATCATCTCCGCCTGAGGGAGGAGCAACCTTACCAGGGCACAGAGGAAGACAATGCAGCCAGTCCTGATGAGACTTGATAGGCTAGGGTCAGAGGGAAGGGGAGGAGGACCACCCCATCAGTGGACCGGGGGAGGGGCATGGGAGCAGAAGAGGGAGGAAAAGTGGGATTGGGAGGGAAGAGGGCAGGGGCTACAGCTGTGATACAAAAATGAATAAATTGTAATTAATAAAATTAATTAAAAATAAACCAAATGAAATTTTGAGAACCATTGTGGAAGTTATAATCATTCCCTGCCATGTGTCATACAACATCGTTATTTACTTAACAAATACTAATTTATTGAAGATCAATTGACTGATCCCTAATGAAGCAATTTTCACATTCACCCATTAATAAAGATACTAATAATAGTACTGCTTAAAGTATCCAACTATAGTAAATCCCTTATTTAATCATGAATGCCTCAGTAACAAGACATGTTAAGTCTACACTCTGACAGGGATCATCCCTTTGTAAAGTTTCTGTGCTTGCCTGATCTATGCCTTTTTCTACATTCCTTTCTTGTCTCTAAATATTGAACATTTTAACACATGCTTCGTTAAAACATCTTTAAATAAGAAATAAATACATTCAAATCACCTTGAACCTCTTTGAGGTGCAGTCGGGAATTCGGTCTTTCTGTTGTTGGTAATTTGAAGGTGAAACAGATGGTGCACTCTGGCAAAAAAGTGATAATCCCTCTCAATCAACATGCTGTCACTTGATTATTGACGAAATGAGAATTTAGTACACTAACAGAGAGTTTTCTTTTTCCTTTAATTATTTTTATTCTAATGTTTTTAAGCTTTTAAAATTCATCTAATTTTATTCATGATTATAATATATAATTTTAATATGTAATTTTTTAACTTTTATTAATTACACTTTATTCACTTTGTATCCTCCATAAACCCCTCCCTCCTCCCCCGCCAACCCCACCTTCCTTCCCCTTTCTTCATGCATGCCCCTCCCCAAGTCCACTGATAGGGGAGGTCCTCCTCTCCTTCCTTCTGATCTTAGTCTATCAGATCTCATCAGGAGTGGCTGCATTGTCATCTTCTGTGGCCTGGTAAGGCTGCTCCCCCCTCAAGGGGAGGTGATCAAAGAGCAGGCCAAACAGATTATGTCAGAGCCAGTCTCTCTTCCCATCACTATGTAACACACTTGGACACTAAACTGCCATGGGCTACATCTGTGCAGGGGTTCTAGGTTATCTCCATGCATGGTACTTGGTTGGGGTATGAGTCTCTGGGAAGACCCCTGTGTTCAAATTTTCTGGTTCTGTTGCTCTCCTTGTGGAGTTCCCATCCTCTCCAGATCTTGCTATTTCCCATTTCTTACATAAGATTCCATGCACTCTTCCCAAGGGTTGGCCATAAGTCTCAGCATCTGCTTTGATAGTCTGCAGGGCAGAACCTTTCAGAGGTCCTCTGTGGCAAGTTCCCTAGCTTGTTTCCTGTTTTCTTCTTCTTCTGATGTCCATCCTCTTTGCCTTTTGGGATGGGGATTGAGCATTTTAGTCAGGGTCCTCTCTCTTGATTAGTTTCTTTAGATGTACAGATTTTAGTAGGTCTATCCTATATTACATGTCTATATGAGTGAGTATATACCGTGTCTGTCTTTCTGCATTTTGCAAACATACGGCTCTGGTTTTGTGCCTTTATGGGATTCCTGAATGTGTGACTAAGTGGCTCTCTGCATCTATATTTATTTTTTGGGCTTTTTCTTCCTTTTTTTGCCCTATTCTAACTTATTAATATTTTATTTAATTTTACTATTGCCCCTTAGAAGGCTGTTTGTTTTCTAATGATAGACAGAGTTGGGGTAAATGCAGGTGAGAGCACAGGTGGGGAAGAACTGTGAGAATTAAAGGGGTGGGAAACTATGACAAAGGTTATAAAACAAAAAATGCTCTTCACCTGTGGAGACACAGGATTTTTCAATTAGAAAACTATTTTACTGAAAATAACTTAAGCATTTCTCTCTCTCTCTCTCTCTCTCTCTCTCTCTCTCTCTCTCTCTCTCTCTCTCTCTCTTCCCTTCCCTCCCTCCTTCCCTGAGCAGACTCAAAATTGGCAATCATTCATTCCACATTTGCTTCCAGAGTACTTATATTGCACGCAAGTGTCTCAAAGTCATGCTGAAATCAGCTAAAATCAGCTAACCGTTGATTGCAACCATGTAACCAACCATTGATTGCAACCTTGTAACCAACCAGACGTTCAGAACCATTCTTCTAAGCACAGGAAGAATCCCTTCTGTTTTCTCACTGAATTTGCCTTAAATTACTCTTTCTTCCAATTGTCTACTGAAACCTTCACAAGGTACCAGGTACCACCCAATGTGCTTAGCAGCAGCAGGATTGTTTCATCCTGTCTTAACTTGACTTTGTTTAGAGACAAAGGTAGTGATGACAGGTAAGTGCAGGCCTAAGACTAGCTGAAGATGTAGAGATCCAGGTACTGACATCCAAAGTTCTAATAAGAACCCACATCCTGAGAGGCCGGGGATAAGCAATCAGATGAATGTCTAAAGAGGAAATTTTCATCTGACTGTTTTGAACTCTAGCCCACTCATCTGCGATTAACACTCTGCTGTTGTTTAAAAGAAGGAAAATCCCAACTGTTCTATTTTACCAATAGAGACTCAAGAGCCAGATGCTGGGCTGAAAACCTGCCATCAGAGAGGCAGAGAACGTAACCAGCTAACCTTCCTTCTTAACTAAGGTCTAGATGGAAAAAAAAAAAATCAAAAGGCTCACTGACAGCCCAGGAACAAAAGACAATAAAAACCCACGGCCAAAGCTCAAAGCCCAAAAAGTCAGGGAGCTGAGGAAGCCTAAGCTAAGCCAGAGTTTAAGTTAATCACCCTCAGCTCAAAGTCCCTCCTACTCCTTTTTTTTATTTTTTTTAATTTTATTAAGATTTAACTATTTTATTATCTATACAACATTCTGCCTGTGTACCAGAAGAGGGCACCAGTTATCACTATAGATGGTTATGAGCTACCATGAGGTTTCTGGAAATTGAACTCAGGACCTCTGGAAGAGCAGCCAGTGCTCTTAACTTCTGAACCATCTCTCCAGGCCCCCACTCTTACTCTTTAATCCCTGTCAGCTGGTTTTTTGCTCTGCTTCTTGACCAGGGTTAACTTTATTAAATCCTGTGTACAGAAAACTCTTGGATTAAAGGTGCGTACTAGGGCTGGTGAAACACATCCTAATCACTGGTTTAATAATAAACAGAAGTTCTTGGATTAAAGGTGTGTGATAGGGCTCAACCATACTGAAGAAAAAACATATTTTAAAGGTCGAATTTACAATTAAAATCATAATTGAGACGTTGACTTATGGCTTAGCCATTGAGTGTCTGCCTTGAATTCTTGTGGTTCTGTGTTTGACTCTTAGCATCACAAAAATAGAAATAGATTAAATTGTACCAATAAGTCAATTCTGTACTCTTAATGAACTAAAGTAAGACTTAGATGGCATAAGAGTAGGTGAGCACTTGGTGAGACAGTGAGACTGAGCAAGATATTTAGCATACTTCAAAAATATAAATTGCCTTCAAATTAAAAGACAAATAATAAGTTAATTTGATTAAAAACAATTCATAGAAATAATACTCCATGCAGTATAATGAATTATATAAAGTAGAATGTAATGAGTTACCGTGACACCGACAAGAAAGACCAAAAAGAGTTATTTTTGGAGAAGAAACAAGACTGCCAAAATTTCATATGAAAGTAACTTTTTATTCCTCTACAGTGATAAAAGAGGAGAGAGCTATGGGTCTTGAGCAAAACAACAGCATGTCCCACTCTCTCTCTATAGAACAGGGCAGCAATTCACTTACAGAAAACATCAGATAGATTTATGGGCAGAAGAGTACCAGCTCTTTGGATGAGACATATAACTAAGGGATGCTGCAGCTAAGCAAAGCACAAACCACAGTGATCAACAAAGGTAACAAGATGACAATGGGTACTTAAGAGGTACATTTCTTGTCCAAAAACAGTTTTAAAACAAGTTTGAATAATTTCCATCCACTTAAAAATCACATGTCTAAATAATTTATGAAAACAAAATAAGTATATATGTTATAAACTCCTTTTCAACAGCCCATTGGGGTTATTTTCTGAATAAATAGCAATTATGTGTATTATTTGCCTCAACTAAATACCTTATGGCAATTAAGCCAACAATTTTAAAAACATTTTAAGATCACACTTTCAAAAGTAAATAAAATACAATACTATAAAATAGTTTGAAAAGTAACAATTTGACCTATTACTCAAAACTATAACATATGTTCTTATTTTGCTAGTCAATTATTATTAAAAACTATATGATATTAGAAGTTTTGAAGAGTTTTAATTTTTCTTTGATGTTTAATTAAAACTGTGTTAAAATGAAATGTAGATCATTATTGATTTGATACAATAACAATACAAAAACAGTATAAAACCAACAATTAATCTTAGTTACTTAGTTTTGATTATTGAAATAAAATACTTGAGATTATTTGCTTACATTATAAGCTGTAATCAAAAGCTGCCTTTGGGTCTGTTTTAAGACTGTGAGTTGTCCTTATTGTGTACTTGAGCCTCTTTTGGATATATGCCTAGGAGTGGTATGGCTGGATCTTGAGGAAGCGCTATTGTTAGCTGTCTGAGAAAGCACCAGATTGCTTTCCAGAGCGGTTGTACAAGTTTACATTCCCACCAGCAGTGGAGGAGGGTTCTCCTTTCTCCACAGCCTCTCCAGCATCTGTTGTCACTCGAGTTTTTCATCTTGGCCATTCCGATGGGTGTAAGGTGAAATCTCAGGGTCATTTTGATTTTTATTTACCTAAGGGCTAATGACGTTGAGCATTTCTTTAAGTGTTTCTCTGCCATTCTATATTCCTCTACAGACTAATATCAGAAGAAAGGAGAGGAGGACCTCTCCTATTAGTGGACTTGGGGAGGGGCATGCGTGAAGAGGGGAGGGAGGGTGGGATCGGGAGGGGAGGAGAGAGGGGCTTATGGGGGGATACAAAGTGAATAAAGTGTAATTAATAAAAAAAATAAAAAATAAAAAAAAAAAGAGTGTGAGTTTGTGCGTTGTGGTGGGGATGGACAGCTGAAGGCATTGTTCACTCTGGCAGCCAGGAAGAAAGGACAGAGGGACAGAAACTCATGTTGGCAGTGACCCTTCAAGGACATGGCTCTCCAAGCCCAGTCTATGACTATGCCTCAGAGGCCACTTCCCTCCAGAGGTGCCAAGCTGTGTTCCCTGGGCTCCACCCCTCCAGCAGTGCCTGGCTGGGTACCTTGTGCTATGTCCCCTCCAGCTTAAAATACCACTACATAGAAAATAATTCTAGTTACAGAAAAATCACAGCAAAAAAGTCCTTAAGTTTTATGTATAACTCAACATTAATATTATTTCAAATTGATGCATATAATTAAAAAAACTAACCCGAATTTAGTTAGTTTTGAACTCTTAGAACTGAATTTTTTCTCATAAGAAAACTGTAGTGAGTACATTTTAGTATATATGACTAATTCACTAACAAATCTGAAAGCCTAGAAATGAAAACATGCTTAATGGAGAAAGAATATTTCTTTTTTGGTAAAGCTGGAGTTTTAGGTGAGTAAAGGAAAAGCATTCATTAAAAATAATATCAATGCAAGTTAAACATCTGATGAGTTTTCAGGAAACATCATTAGCCAACCAGCAAGTGTTAGAAACAGAGTGGCCGGATAAGTATTACACACCATTAAATTAGAATTTTAATAACAAAATTTGATATACATATGTTTATGTGATAAACAATAAACTTACTGGTAGTTTGCCAGCAAAATATATGTAGCTAAGTTTCCATGATTTTATTTACTAAATGTGACAATCTTAAAGAAGAAAATTAATGACCAGGTAAATCCTATGACTCAAAATAAGATAAAATGAAATAAAATGAAGTAAAATAAAATAAAAGGAAGGAAAGGACATTATATAAAAACCTTAAATTATTTTTTATTAAATACCATTTATTCACTTTGTATCCCAACATTAGTCTCCTTGCTCATTCCCTCCCAATCTCACCCTTCCTCCCTCTTCTACTCCCTTGCCCCTCCCCAAGTCCACTGATAGGGCAGGCCCTCCTCCCCTTCCATCTGACCCTAGCCTATCAGGTCTCATCAGGACTGGCTGCATTGTCTTCCTCTGTGGCCTAGTAAGGTTGCTTCTCCCTCAGGGGAGGTGATCAAAGAGCCAGCCACTGTTTCCCTTACTAGGGAATCCACTTGGACACAGAGCTGCCATGGGCTACAACTGAGCAGGGGTTCTAGGTTATCTCCATGCATCGTCCTTGGTTGGACTATCAGTCTCAGGAAAGACCCCTGTGTGCAGATATTTTGGCTCTGTTGCTCTCCTTGTGGAGCAACTGTCCCCTCCAGGTCTTTCTATCTCCCCTTTCTTTCATAAGATTCCCTACACTCTGCCCTAAGTTTGGCTATGAATCTCAGCATATGCCTTAATACCCTGCTGGGCAGAGTCTTTCAAAAGTCTCCTGTGGTAGGCTCCTGTCTTGTTTCCTGTTTTCTCCCTCTTCAAATGTACATACTGTTTGCTTTTCTGAATGAGGATTGGTCATCGTGAAACTGAAAAGCATCTGTAAAGCAAAGAACACTGTCATCAGAACAAAACTACAGCCTACAGACTGGAAAAGAATATTCACCAAACCTATATCTGACAGAGCGCTGATATCCAGAATATATAAACAACTTAAGAAGGTAAAAAGCGGAGGGGAGCCAAGATGGCGGCGCCGGGAGAGCACCTTGTATAAGAAGCAGGACAGCACTCTCCGTGCAGCGACCAGGAGACTGAACTC
>REGO01000303.1:2361923-2398645 GCA_010120015.1 Rhombomys opimus
AACAAATCAAGTAATCCAATTTAAAAAAAAATGGGTTACAGAGCTAAATAGAGAATTTTCAAGAGAGGAATATCAAGTGTCAGAGAAACCATTAAAGAAATACTCAAAGTCATTAGTCATCAGGGAAATGCAAATCAAAACGACCCTGAGATTTCACCTTACACCCATCAGAATGGCTAAGATCAAAAACTCAAGTGACAATACAAGCTGGAGAAGATGTGGAGAAAGGGGAACCCTCCTCCACTGCTGGTCGGAATGTAAACTTTTACAACCACTTTGGAAATCATTCTGGAGTTTTCTCAGAAAATTAGAAATAGTGCTACCTCAAGATCCAGCTATACTTACAGATATGTTCATATGTGTAGAGATAAGAAGCTTATGTCAGGTGCATTCCTCTACTGTATTCTATTTTAGTGTTTGGAAATATAATCTGCCACTGAGCCGTGTGTTCACTGGTTGTCTAGAATGGCTGGTCAATGAGCTCTGGAGATCTACTTGTCTTCACTTCTCCAGCCCAGAAAGTGTGCCACTAGACCTAGCCTTTGCACACGTGATGAGAATCAGAACTCAGGTCTTTGCCCAGTAAATCCTTTCTCATGCTAATGTAAGTGCACAGAAACACATGCATAACCTACACACAAAAGCATATACACAACAAATATATAAATAATAAGTAATCAGTAAAAAGGGCTCAGGAACAAGCATTTAATAAATGTGGAACCTGTGGGGAAAGTGTGGAGAACTGCTAAAGCTGTTTTCATGTTAGGTTTGCTCTCCCTCAACATTCAGGAATAAAAATAATTTAAAAAATAAATTATTATCCTAAAAAAAAATCCAGCTATACCACTTCTAGGCCTATATCCAAAATATGCTTAAGTATATAACAAGGACATTTGCTCAACCATGTTTGTAGCAGCTTTAATTGTAATAGCCAGAATCTGGAAACAACCCAGATATCTCTCAACTGAGGAATGGATACAGAAACTGTGGTACATTTACACAATGGAACACTACTCAGCAATTAAAAACAAGGAAATCATGAAATTTTCAGGCAAATTGTGGGAACTAGAAGAGATATTCTGAGTGAGGTATCTCAGAAACAGAAAGACACACATGGTATATACTCACTTAGAGATGGATAGGATAAACATGCTAAAATCTGTATACCTAAAGAAGCTAACTAAGAAAGGACCCTGGGCAAGATGAAAAAAAAAAACAACTAGATATTACAGCAAATCACCATAAAACTTTTTTTTGTGAATGTATGCTCTATTTACTAAACAAGAAAAGCTGATTTTTATTTTTTCCTTATATTTCAAATAGTTAAAAAATAAACCTAACTAGTGATAATAGATCCAAATATAATTGGCTGATGAATCAATCTTCACTTCCTTCTAAAATCGTGTATGTACAAATTTACATTATAATTTAAACAATTGTTCTGAGATACAATTTACATACATTAAAATTTAATGTACAATTGTAAAATTACATTCTAATTTTATGATTCATTGAGTCCTAAAAAAATGTATCATCATGTAACTACCATCATTATCAAGGAGGAGAAAGGTTCAATCATCTCTCAAATCCTCTGGTACTGTCTTATAATAATTTTATACCTTTTGACCTGGTATCTTTGAGTCACTGATATAATGACATTTACCTTTTCTTCTTTAAAATTATCAATGAATTAAATTATAAAATTTAATGTTATAACAATATTGTTTATGGAGAATAATGATTTTTTAAATAGTGTATTTCTTTTAAAATTTATACACATAGGTTTTAACACTAAGTAGCAATTCCTTCCATATATATAAGTATTCCTATTTTAATTGGGAACAGTGGGTACTGGAGAGATGGCTCAGAGGTTAAAGAATGCTCATGCTCTAGTAGAAAAACTCAGATCACTGTATCAATATCACATGCTTCATACCTGAGGGTAACTGCAGCTTCAGGGTATTTGATTCCCTCTCTGGCCTCCCTGGGTACCACACCTGTACAGAAATTCACAACACACACACACACACTTTAAAATAAAAGAAATCTTACTCTTACTCTCTAGTGAAGGCCTTAACATGTTGTTTAACTGAATGGCTGTGTTGTCAAACTACTTTTCTAATATTTATTTCTCATGCACATGGAATTATTGTCTCCTCAAAGTTGTCCAGGAAACTTTTATTGTTGTTGCTGTAGGGGTGTATGTTGCAGATATCTGTAAGTGATCAGATAATGAGAATAAGTAACTGTGAGTCCTCATGCATACTGGGTAATCTATATTAGCCACCCCATCTTAGTTGTAAGGAGCATTAATGAAATGGGGACAGAAATAGTCAAAGAATGGCAAGGACAGCTTCGAATTGTTGATTTCTAGACACAACATGGTCATGTCTGACAGCAGTATTGGTTGCCTGAAAGTGACCTGACAAGTGATATTTTGCATGTAAAGACAAGGCGGGGGGGGGGGACTTACACAACTCTACACCTGTCAGAGAACATATAGCCATAGAAAACATGCTCATGTGAAAACACGTCCATGAGTGAGGTTCCAGCTTTCTTAGTTGTTGTAGTTATTTTAGGCCCATGGAATTTAGACAGGTAGGTAGGTAGGAAGATAGGTAGATAAAAGATTCATGGATGAAAGATAGATAGATAGATAGATAGATAGATAGATAGATAGATAGATAGATAGACAGATAGATAACCGATAGGTCCAGAATGTAGGGCACCAGTGTTTTTTTCTGATACGTAGAGACAAACTTAAAAAGAACCTCCCCTATCAGTGGACTTGGGGAGAGGCATGCATGCAGAAAGGGGAGGGAGGGTGGGATCGAGAGGGGAGGAGGGAAGGGCTTATGGGGGGATACAAAATGAATAAAGTGTAATTACGAAAAAAAAAGAAAGAAATGGAGTGTGATTATAAAGCACTATACATGTATGTATGGAAATGTTAAATTTATTAATGTGTACAATTAATATGCATTAGTAATTATATTAGAGAAGAATGAGGAGGTAAAAGAATCCTAGTGTTAAAAATAAATTTAAACTGAAAAGAAAAAAAAAACCTGTTCTTAGGCTGCTTTCTGAAACATAGCATGTAGTGAATAAGAAAGCATGAAGAGGATTATGTGGGTAGTGTTAAATTTTATATGAATATAGTCTGGCAAAAATCCTAGTAAGTTATCGACATACTTAAAAAAATAAAAAATACAGGTAAAAAAAATGAAAATCTGCATGCTTTAAAAGAATATCTATAACTTAAAAGGCAAAATAACAAAAGGAAGTTATTTGTTGTTTGGCGTAAGTGTGAATGTGTGCCCAGAAATTTTGTTCCAGAGTTCTGGTGTGTACAATGTGGTGTTGTTAAGGTGAGGAACCATTAGGAGGTGGGGCCAAAACACAGGTGGTCTAGTCATGAGACCCCTCACGCTGAAGGAATGAGTGCAGATTTGGTTATGTTGGAACACGCTGAAATAATGTGAGACAAATCTGTGTAGACAGCCCTTTCTGCAGATAGGTGTTTTCTGCTGGTCTTCTCCAAGACACTGTAACTGAGCCAGAAATCCTTCGCCAACTCAAAAATACCATGCATTTTTGAACCCTTCAGCCACTAAGATAATATTAAATAAGACCCTTTGCTTTATAAGTTATGCAGCCTCAGCTATTTCATTTAGCAACAGAAAACAGACTAAGACAACAATTGCATACAAAAAAGTAGAAAGTCAAGACATTTACAAAAGGAAGACAAATGTTTAGTATCCAATGTTGTTACCACTAAGAATCATAAGCTAAACTGAGAAACAACCAAACTAATAGTGAAAATAATCTAGAGTTATTACTCAAATATTAGAGGTAAAATGACATGTGTTTTAGAGACAAGTGAAGTATTTTTTAACAGTGTTTAAAAGCTATGTCTTGTAAGTCACATAGGAAAATCTACGTAAAGTGGTATTACAACAATTAAATAACACAAGTAAAATTAGAAGGGAAGAAATACCATAACTTGAGAAAGCTAAGTGGATGGAGTCGTAGTGCTCACTGTGTGATCATTGTGGGTAGAGTTACTTTAGAAAAAAGATCTGCCATCTCAGAACTTTCTGACCTTCAAGCCTCCATGAAAGCGACACAACAGAATATGCATAAGGCTAGCTAAAGAAAGAACTATTGAACCATGTTGTATTTAAGCCTTAAGCTCAATACTGATTTCAATTTTAATATGTAAAAGCAGTCATAAACTGAGCACAAGGTTGTATTATATTTATAAACATAGAAGCAATAATCATACATGTATTCTTTGCTTAAAGCTTCTATGCCATTTAAAATTTTCTAAGTAAGCTAATTTTCCAATTGAGAATTAATAAGAATATGGTTTTAAAAGCCAGTTGCATGATGTTGAAAATAAACACAGAAGGAATGGAATAAAATCTCTTATTTTTCTGAACAATGTTTCCTTCATTTACATATTCACTCTCGTGTAGTAGAATGTGGATAATACTGCAAACTAAACCTGTTATAGGCCTAGCAAATAAATTTGTTTACAAAAGACAATATTTTATTATTGCCTTGTTATAAGTTACATGTGGCAATAAAAAAAACATGGTTTACATAGATAAACAGCACAAATAAGTCCCTGTGTAAATTTAGGTACTATTTTTTGAAGTGGAAATTTCCGGTTTCTCTGAAGACTGAATTTTGTCATGTGCCATTCTGCTGCAAGGTGGGCACGTGATGTTTTGCCCAGGTTGGTTTGAGAGGGCACATCATGCTTTCCTGTGATCCCTCACAGCATGTGAGGGGCGTGACTTTGGCCAGCTTAGATCATCCGTGGGTGGAGTTTGAGAGAGGACATATAGAGGCCAAGGCAGAGTGAGACACCACTTTTTGGTTGACATTCCTGTCCTGATCTTCATGCTTTGACCCTTGATTTCACAGAGAGAAACATTCCTGAGAGCTTTACCAGGCAATCCAACTCGGTCTTGAGGCTTTACTGCTGGTATCCTGAAGACTGAGTCTGGTAATGCCCTAACAACCCATGGCCCTGCTCAGCAGGAAGAGAAAAAGAGGACTACAGCCCTGATGCCTGTCATCTCCTACCTAAGGTTGCCTGGGGTCAGAAGGGAGGTGAAGGTGCATAAGAACCCTAAATAAAGTAGGTTTGGTGAAAATCTAAGCCTACAAGTTTCTATCTTTTATATTGCCTAAGATTTTAGCAATGAAATTAGCGACTATATAAACACTATTCAGTGTTGTTTTGCAGTCCCTTTGTCATGCTCCTCCCACATTTTGACCAAACTATTAACATGAAATAAAATGATTGAATAGTGGTCATGAGAGAAAGAATGAATTTCCATTTGCACATGGCCGAACTATGAAAACCGCGAGTTCAATAAAACGTGTTAATTGTCCTGCATTTATGTGGTGCTGTTTCTCAAATGTTATGGTATGCAGATGTCAATAGCTCATTTGCATTTTATTACTCAGGCAGATCTCTGCTTTTTCACCAGCTTCTTCGATCGATCCCTCCTGTCAATTAGGGATCATTCTGTGTGAGGATGTTATGATGAACCCACCCTTGGCTAAGTACACTATTTTTATTAGCGTGTATTCCTTGCATCAACTCAATAGGAACAACGCTGACCCATATAGAAGCTGATGGCAGGCAATTAAAAGGACTTTTGAGTGACACTCTTAGTGAAATGAGAACACATCCTCATGCTGGTGGCTGCATTCTCCTTCAGTCTTTCACTGTATTGATTAATGAAAAACAACTTCAGTCACCAGCTCATCTGAACTCATTGCCCCACCTGTATGGTCTCCTAGGGTTTGCTTTTACTTCCTGTCCTTTCTTTTTCACTTTATTTTCTTGTGCAGTAAAACTATTAGCCTTTTACTTTACTTCTTCATACATATGGGCAAGTTTCTTCCTCTGCCCCTCCGGAGGCCACTGTTCCACCATTTGCTGTGCTTTTTTTTTTTTTTTTTTTTTTTCAACTTTCCAGCCATCCAATTTTTATTCAGCTGTCATGTAAACAGATGCCCTCCCTGACAACAAATTTCATCTGCAACGATTACATTGCCTTCAGGATTAACTGAGATGGTGTGCTCATATATAATAGAACTGAAATGCTAGATGCAAGTTTTATCTTATTTCTTAGGTTGTTTGTGAAATCTCCGAGGATCTGACTTGAACCTTTTTCTTATGAATTTTATCTGAAGAACAACATTACCCCAGTTCAAAAGTCCAACATAATAACATTAAAATTTTCTGTCTTCATTCCCCTACCTACTTATACTTTACAAGTTACTAAAAGAATATTTTAATTTTTAGAAAGTACACTTTTAGAAAGTACACTCTCAATTGCAAAACAGGACATGCTGGCAAGATGTGGATTTCAGGAAATTTGTCATTTTAACACCACAGTCCTTTTAACTGCATTTCATTATATTTTCAACGCCCTTTTTTTATTTTCTGAAGCATAAATGCAAGAACTAACTCTGTGGTGTTTAATCTTGATTGCAATCTTGATTGCTAGACTAGATCTAGAATTTCCTAGATAACACAACCTTGTGTACATTTGAAGGAACATCTAGAGATTTAACTGAAGAGAAAAGACCCATTCTAAAAGTACTTGTCACCATCCAGGGACTGAGGGCGTAAGCTGAATAAAGAGAGAGAGAGAAAGAAAAAAAAAAAAAAACTTACCGTAAGTATTCATATCTCTTTGCTTCCTGACTGTAAATTTGGTGTGGTGAGCTTCATCATGTTTCCTCCACGATGATCTGTGTCCTCTCAAACATCAAGGTAAAATAAATCCCTGTTTTCTTAAGATTTTTTTCTGATCAGGTTTTTAGACACAATGATGAGAAATAAAACTTAAAGCTTGAAGTGAGCAATATATTGAGACAGTAGAACTTTAGATGAGAAACAAAACAAACCAAAAAAGACAGATCTTTATTTTTAAATTATATCTGAAAGAGAAAGCATTCCTCTTCTGGATAAAATAGTGTCAGGCATTGTGACATGCATGCTAAATCTGTCTTTTCTCTTGTCCAAGCTTTCAGCAATATGATTAGTCATTGTAAACACTGACAGGTTGGAGCTTTACAGTCTATGTGTCTTCTTCACATACTGTTGACTTGAAAGGCAGCAATTAAAAAGTGGTCACCAACCAGTGGTGCTGAGTTACCTTGAGATAAGCAAACAAACAAACAAGCAAACAAGCAAACAAACAATAAACAAGGTCTTGTGTCAGAGCATATCCATGAATGAAGGCTGTGTGAGAGCTTTTGGGAGCTTATGAGAAAACAACAAGTAAATAAGGCAGGAAGAGTTTTGGACCCTCTGTTCCTCTGTAACACGGTTTGTCCTGGGAATGTGCTTCCGTGCCTCTCCCAGTTTTAGTAAACAGGCATGGGTTTGCTGCAGATAACCCATCATTTTACTGTTGCTATTCGAAAATGTTTCCAAGCACAGGTTGCCCTTGTGGCTGAATGCAGCCAAAATACATGTGAACTTTACTCGTGACCTTGTTTAACCCTCAGAATAACCTCAAAGCATAAATTGTCTGACGCCATGAATCAAGGTGGTATTGTGTGGCCACTTCGTCTGCCTCGTTTTTGGAGTCCGCTCTCCCAGTTTCACATCACCAGCTAGAGTGGAAATACGCTTAGTTCAGAGGTAAAAAAAATATTAATATTTCATCTTGAGTCAGACCATGTTAAAACAACCACACATGCATGCTTGTGTGTACACACACACACACAGCACACACATCAAACCTACCTCCGCATATATGTGTAGAAACCTAGGTGCAAACAAAACTTCAGAAAACCTTTTGCTTTTCAAAATCTTATAAAATCTGATACCTTCCCTGGATCGTTGCCTGAGAGTTCTGGGTGTCTTGGATCTAAGACTTTCCATTTCCTTTGTAATATTGACTTGGCACCTCTCCTGGCAATTATTGTTTCTGTGGCCTAAATTGAAATCCCAATTTTGACATCCTCTTACATGAGCATTTTTATTGGCTCACAAAATCACCTTCACTCCTGAGTGTGCACCGTGCTTACCTCAGATAGTGAGAGAAAATTTCTAAGATGCACAAAGATTAATTCATAGTAACTGAGCCAAAAATATAAGTGGCTTGTTCAAGATAACCTAAATATTCAGGTATGCCAAGCTTTACACAGCCATTCGTTGTTCCAATGATAGAAATTACATTCTTTCAGAAGACCAGGTCATTGAAAAGAAGCAATCTATTTAAATAGTTGTAGAAAATAAATTCAGAAATAATCTACTTAATATTTTAATTACTAAATAAAAATTTATTAGGAAAATTATGTAAGCTTGAATATATAGAAACATGAAAAATTTCCTCAAAACAGTTACAAATGCTAGGAAGACCACAATCATAACAATGTTAATAAAAGTGATCAGCCTTCTACTTGAAATTCCAATAATAATAAGCAGGTAAGCAAAGCCCTTTGACATAAGTAAAATCTGAATTAATTAGGTGAAGATTGAGGAAAGTGTGCCTTGTCCCAGGGTTTCAGTAAAACTCAGAAATCTAGCAACTAAAGGATTCTTATCACAGCTGAGCATGTGCCCCACCAGATGAAAGAAGCTATCACGCAATGCAAATAAGTAGCAATCAGTCAACATTTGCAGGGTCTATAAAATATAACACACTTGACACATTTAAATACTAGTAAAACATACACATGGTTGAAAGATTTTCCATTCCTAGGCTCTTGTTTTTGAAATTACCCACCTAAAATGTCTTCCCTTAGCATTACAAAGATAAGCCCGGTGAGTGAATGGTCTTCCCCTGCCTACTTTCAGTTGGGCAGGAACACAAAAGGGAGAAGGAGAAAACAGCACAAAGTTTTCAGTCGCGCGGTCTCTGGTATCTTAGGGACCCAACTTAGGGCCTCATTTTTACAAAGCAAGCACTGTAAGCTTTGAACCTTCTCCTGAGAGCCCAGTGTGAAGCTGTAACTAGAGAACCAAGTACAGCTTTTTATACTTTATAGGGAATCATAAGAAAGAAGGGGAGTTAGTCTGATGGGGAAAGGATAGGAGCTCCACAAAGACCAAATATATCTGGGCACAGGGTCTTTTCTGAAACTGACATTCAACCAAGGACCATGTATGGATATAACCTAGAACTTCCGCTCAGATGTAGCCTGTGGTAGCTCAGTAACCAATTGGTTTCCCAAAGTGAGGGGAACAAGGACTATTTCTAACAGGAACTCAATGAAGATACCTGATAAAACAGGATCAGATGAATGGGGGGAGGTCCCCCCTATCAGTGGACTTAGAAAGGGGCACAGTGGTGATGAGGGAGGGAGGGAGGGACTGGGAGGGAACGAGGGTTCGGGGCATGGCTGGGATACAGAATTAATAAAATGTAACTGATAAAAATAAAAATTAAAAAAAAAATATCTGACCGAGAAGCCCTGTCTATTCCAATCAAATCGGGAGTGTCATAATGTGTAAACCATTAATTGAATTAACTGTGTTTGTCCAATATTTGTGTCTTGTCCTCTACATGCTGACCCCAAAGCAAGAGTAACTTCTGAAATTCTTTACTTAAAAATTAAGACTTATTTTGGAGTCTATTGCCTAATTAGGAGCAAGAGTAAGTAGATCTGAAAAACAAACAAACAAACAAAAAAAAAAAACCCACAAGAAGACCTTGTGTTCATCTCAGCTTGATTAAGCTGCAAATAGATTCTTCCTCATTATGAGCCTTCAACAGCTCTTTTGTAGAATGTTACATTAGGAGAGACACTAGCTATTATAAATATTTTATGTCTTTAAAGTATATGTTAATCATCTCCCTATCCCCTGAATAACTTTTCACCCAAAAACTCTTTCAGAATTTATCTCCTTGAACTGTAAGCACCGAAGAAGAAATGTCTCTTGTGTGTGTGTGTGTCTGTCTGTGTCTGTGTGTGTGTGTCTGTGTGTGTGTTTGTGTGTCCCTGTACTTTACCTATTTCAAGAATGGGGTTTACCCTCAGTGAGAAAAATATGGTCATTACAGAGTGAAAACATTAACAAAATCAGAAGCAGCTCATTTTGCATCTCATCTATCCACTCTCACTGTATCTGTACTCCAAATTTTCCTTCAGTGTGAGTTCCCCAACATACTGAAGCTTGTAAGAGCTCCCTGCCACACTTTTTATAAAAGAGCACATGAATTCAGTCATACAGATTGCACCAGCCTTGAATAAAAGTCTTCTTTGTTTAACTCTGTCCTTTACAACTTTTTATATCTGAAAGTATAATATGAATTAATCAGATTAAGAGTGATAATGTCCCAAATAAAAGAAACCCCAATGAGATTTGGGTTTCTCAATCCGAAAGTGTTATATTTAGAAAATGAAGGCACAACAGGCTCAATGAGCAAGTGGTATCCATGGGAGAAAAAAGAAAAAAGTGTTCCACAGAGGAGGACATTGCAGCCAGTCCTGATGAGACCTGATAAGCTAGGGTCAAATGGAAGGGGAGGAGGTCCTCCCCTATCAGGGGATTTGGAGAGGGGTATGGGAGGAGATGAGAGAGGGAGAATGGGAGTGGGAAGGAATGAAGGAGAGGGCTATAGCTGGGATACAAAGCGAATAAAATGTAATTAATGTAAAAAAATAAAATTTAACTAAGAAAAAAGTGTTCAAAAGAAAGAAGGTCAATCCTCACTCAGAAAGGCAAACAAGAGGAGTTCGGAAGAGGGAAAGAACAGTAAATAGGACAGAAGCCTACCACGGAGGGCCTCTGAAAGACTCTACCCAGCAGTGTATCAAAGCAGATACAGAGACTCATGGGCAAACTTTGGGCAGAGTGCAGGGATCTTAAGAAAGAAGGGGAGGATAGGAAGACCTGGAGGGTATAGGAGCTCCACAAGGAGAGCAACAGAGCCAAAAAGTCTGGGCACAGGGGTCTTTTCTGAGACTGATACTCCAACCAAGGGCCATGCATGGAGATAACCTATAATTCCTGCTCAGATGTAGCCCATGACAGCTCAGTGTCCAAATGGGTATCCTAGTAAGGGGAACAGAGACTGTGTCTGACATGAACTCAGTGGCTGGCTCTTTGATCACCTCCCCCTGAGTGGGGAGCAGCCTTGCCAGGCCACAGAGGAAGACAATGCATTTAGTCCTGATGAGACCTGATAGTCTAGGGTCAGATGAAAGGAGAGGAGGTTGTCCCCTATCAGTGGACTTGGAGAGAGGCATGGGAGGAGTAGTGGGAGGGAGGGTAGGATGGGATACAAAGTGAATAAACTCTAATTAATATGAAAAGTCAAAATTAAAATTAAAAAAAAGAAGAAGGTGTAGCTTAAGGGTTTCCAAACTGCCTAATTTATGTTTGTTTGGTGGGGTTTTTCTGTTTTGCAGTAGATAAAGCAACATGTATGTTCTCTACCCACTCAAGACACTTCACTCCACTAGCATTTCTCCATCTTGACAGCCAAAATATTTCCACACATCGCCCAATGTCTCTACTGAAAACACCGGCCTAGTATAAAATACGGTCTATAGTGTACATAATTATCATGATCCTTACAATGTTTGCCAAGTCCATATTGATGATTGTAACCACAGTTCCTAGTGTTCTTTCTTTGGAAGTACTGTCTAGAACCATGGAACATGTAAATGTGAAGTGAAACGATCACCTAGCTGAAATTTATTAAAAGTCAGCACAGTCAGGATGGAGGCCTGCCCATCAGTGCCTCAAGTCATCCAAGCCTGTGCTAGTGAAGCAATGTAGCTCACCAGACTCGCTGGTTCAAAGTGAGCTCCTGCACTGGCCTTGCAGTGCTCAGACACGCATGCAGGCACAATGCCCATACACATAAAGTAAAATACATAAACCTTTAAAAGAAATTGTGACTCCTTATCAAGTGAACTCAATTAATATAGCCCTGAAAAGAATTCTATAGACTCTTAACAAGATTATATTTTTTGAATGATGGCATCAACATTTTAATCAAATTGGAGTTTTCTTTTAAACACATTACAGTTATTATTTTTTTTCTAAAAATGACTCTGAAAAGATGCTTCTTGCTACATGGAGTTCCTAATAAGGTTTCCCTCCTGAATAATAGCCTAAACTTTGCTGTAAATTTATGTTGATGCTGTTAAAAAGGTTGGAGTGCTGATTGTGTAACGGAATTGCTAATTATTTTTTAAAAGAGATTGAAAATGCAAATAGCATGGAAATGCTTGATCTCAGCTGGCAGAAGCAAAAATAATCTAACAACAAATAACAGCACATCAGCAGCTCTGAGGAGAGGTGATTTCGGTTTCAATACAAATGTGTTTGAAAATTTTCATATGCAGTTAGTGGATGACAAATATCTCAGACTAATAAGGTCCTTTATACTTGGAAAAAATGATATAATTTGTTTTTTTTTCTTAGTGTTTTAAAATAAAAACTGTATTTTTTGTTCTCTTTATAAGTAGTTTATTGTATATTTTTGAAACATGCAAAGGTACATAAAAAGTATTTTATGGGGAATTGCAAGAGAGAGCAGCATGATAGTTTCCAAAGCAAATAAAATCAATCTCTGCTATATTGTACTCTTAAATCTTCATGCAGAAATTGTTAGTCTTCATCTCTGTGTGTGTGTACGTGTACATGTGTGTGTGTGTGTGTGTAATGAAAATGAAATCTCATTGAAACATTGTGTAGAAAGAGCAGTTTCTCAGGGCATGTTTTAAAATGACTGACCTTGAATATTGTTCATTAAGAAGATCCTGAGAACATAGTTTTATAATTTTGATTATTGGAGTTATTGTGGGAAAGAAAATAGTCAACATACTGACACAGTTATTTCTTCAACATTTTATGAGAAAATTTTCATAAGGCAAAAATAATTGAGCCTCTACATAGGCAAATAAAGACTAATTAAAATTTAATACTTCTCAAGTGGAAAATAAATACATAATAAATAGGTAACAAATGTGGTTAAAAAAATAAATAAAAAGTCCTTTTCTCCCTTGCCACCAAAAGAATCTATACATATTTCTTGACCCAGGAGCACTATTTCAATTCAGTTCTAAAATAATGATTTAGGCTATTGTTTTAGCAAAGGATGATCAAAATGGAAAGTTTAGTCACAAAATATTGAAGTATATTTTAGTCTATCACTTTAACAGGTTGTTTTTCAGCCATTAAACTTATGTATCTGGAATGCCCTTGATAAAATATAAACATCTTATTGTTTATAAACTCATTTATATTATAATTATTATCATCTTATGTTTGTTTTCAAAAAAGACATGACTAATAATTATTCATGACAATGAATTTCAGAGACACTGTTTTTAGGAATACTATTTATTTTTGTCTGCATTACAAAAGCTGTTTTCATATTTTTCCAGTTTTTGAAAATGTATTTGTTTATTATTAATTACAATTTATTCACTTTATAGTCCAACTGATGCCCCCCTCGAGAATTTTTTCATTAAATTTTTATTTTTTACATATTAGTTACAGTTTATTTATTTTGTATCCCAGCTGTAGCCCCTTTCCTCCTTCCCTCACAATCACACCCTACCTCCCTCATCTTCTCCCTGCCCTTCTTCCAAGTCCACTGATAGGGGAGGTCTCTCTCCACTTCCAACAGATCCTAGCTTATCAGGTCTCATCAGGACTGTCTTCATTGTCCTCCTCTGTGGTCTGGTAAGCTCAGGGGGGAGGTGATCAAAGAGCCAACCCCTGAGTTCATGTCAGAGACAGTTCCTGTTCCCCTTATTAGGGATACTTGGATACTGAGCTCCCATGGGCTACATCTGAACAGGGGTTCTAGGTTATCTACATGAATGGTCTTTGGCTGGAGTATTAGTCTCAGAAAAAAAAAATCCTTGGGCCCAGATTTTTTGGTTCTGTTGCTCTCCTTGTGGATCTCCTATCCTCTTCAGATCTTACTGTCTCCCCCTTCTTCTAAGATTTGCTCCACTCTGCCCAAAGTTGAGTTATGAGTCTCAGCATCTGCTTTGATACACTACTGGGTAGAGTCATTCAGAGTCCCTCTGTGGTAGAGTCCTGTCCTGTTTCCTGTTTTCTCCTTTTTCCAATGTCCATCCCGATTGTCTTTCTGAGTGAGGAATGATCATCTTACCCAGGGTCCTCCAATTTGTTTAGTTTCTTTAGGTGTACAGATTTTAGTATGTTTATCCTATCATATATATAAGTTAAGTATACCATGTATGTCTTTCTGCTTCTGAGATACCTCATACAGTATTATCTCTTCTAGATCCAGCCATTTGACTACAAATTTCATAATTTCCTTGCTTTTAATTGCTGAAGTAGTATTCCGTGGTGTAAATGTACCTCAATTTCTGTATTCATTCCTCAGTGGAGGGACATCTGGGTTGTTTCCTGGTTTTGCCTATTATGAATAAAGCTGTTATAAACATGACTGAACAAATGTCCTTGTTGTATACTTAAGCATATTTTGGATATATGCCTAGGGGTGGGATATCTGGACCTTGAGTAAGCACTATTCCTAATTGTCTGAGAAAGTGCCAGATTGATTTCCAAAGTGGTTGTACAAGTGTACATTCCCACCAGCGATGGAGGAGGGTTCCCCTTGCTCCACATCCTCTCCAGCGTGTGTTATCACTTGAGTTTTTGATCTTAGCCATTCTGATGGGTGTAAGGTGAAATCTCAGGGTCATTTTGATTTGCATTTCCCTGCTGACTAAGGGCATAGAACATTTCTTTAAATGTTTAGCTTCCATTCTATAATCCTCTACAGAGAATTCTCTATTTAGCTCTGTATTCCATTTTTAATTGGATTTCTTGATTTGTTGCTTTTTAACTTCTTGAGTTCTTTATATATTCTGGATATTAGCCCTCTGTCAGATATAGGGTTGGTGAAGATCCTTTCCTAGTCTATAGGTTTTCATTTTGTTCTGATGACAGTGCCCTTTTCTATAGAGAAGGTTTTCAGTTCCATGAGGTCCCATTTATTGATTGTTGATCTCAGAGCCTGTGCTGTTGGTGTTCTGTTCAGCAAGTTGTTTCCTGTGTCAATGAGTTCTAGGCTCTTCTCCACTTTTTCTTCTAACCTATTTAGAGTTTCTGGTTTTATGTTGAGGTCTTTGATCCACTTGGACTTTAGTTTCATGCAGAGCGATAAATATGAGTCTATTTGCATTTTTTCTACATGTAGACATCCAGTTGGACCAGCACTATTTGTTGAAGATGCTATCTTTTTTCCATTGCATGGGTTTGGCTTCTTTGTCAAAAATAAAGTATCCGTAGGTGTGTGGGTTGATTTCTGGGTCTTCAATTCAATTCAATTGATCCACCATTCTATCTCTATGCTAGTACCATGCAGTTTGTGTTACTATTGCTCTGTAGTACATCTTGAGATCAGATGATCTGTTGTTGTACAGGATTGTTTTGGCAATTCTAGGTTTTGTTTGTTTGTTTGTTTGTTTGTTTTTCCATTTGAAGTTGAGAATTGTTCTTTTAAGGTCTATAAAGAATTGTGTTGGTATTTTGATGGGAATTGCATTGAATCTGTAGGTTGTTTTTGGCAGAATGGCCATTTTCACTATGTTAATCCTACCAATCCGTGAGCTTGAAGATTTTTCCATCTTCTGATATCTTCTTCAATTTCTTTCTTCAGAGACCCCAAGTTTTTATTTTTGTTTGTTTGTTTTGTTTTGTTTGTTTAAACAGGTCTTTCACTTGCTTGGTTAGAGTCACACCAAGGTACTTTATGTTATTAGTGACTATTGTAAAGGGTGTTGTTTCCCTAATTTCTTTCTCAGCCCTTTTGTCTTTTGTATACAGGAGGGCTACTGATTTTTTTGAGTTAATTTTGTATCCAGCCACTTTGCTGACAGTGTTTGTCAGCTGAGTTTGCTGGTTGAATTTTTAGGGTCACTCACATTTACTATCATATCATCTGCAAAGAGTGATACTTTAACTTCTTCCTTTGTAATTTGTATCCACTTGATCTTCTTTAATAGTCTTATTACTCTAACTAAGACTTCAAGTACTCTATTGAAGAGATATGGAAAGAGTGGATAGTCTTGCCTTGTCCCTGATTTCAGTGCAATTGATTTAAGTTTCTCTCGTTTTGTTTAATGTTGGCTATACACTTGCTGTATATTGTTTTTACTATATTTAAGTATGTGCGTTGTAACCCTGATTTCTCCAAGGCTTTAAACATGAATGGGTGTTGGCATGAATGCTTTTTCAGCATCTAAGGAGATGATCACGTGGTTTTCCTCTTTCAGTTTGTTTATGTGGTTGATTACATTGATGGATTTTTGTGTACTGAACCACCCTTGCATTCCTGGGATAAAGCATACTTGGTCATGGTGGATGATATCTTTTATGTGTTCTTGAGAATTTTTGCATCAATGTTCATAGAGACATATTAAGTCTGAAGTTCTCTTTTATTGGTTGGGTCTTTGTGTGAATTAGGGATCAAGGTGACTGTGGTTTCATATAATGAGTTTGGTGATGTCACTTCTGTATCTATTTTGTGGACTAGTTTGAAGAGAATTGGAGTTTGCTCTTCTTTGAAGGTCTGGTAGAATTCTGTTATGAAATCATCTGGCAATGGGCTTTTTTTGGAAGGGAACTCTTGATGAAAGGATATAGGACTATTTAATCTATTTACATGATCTTGATTTAATTTTGGTAAATGGAATCTATCAAGAAAATTGTCCATTAAATTTAGATTTTCAAATTTTGTGGTGTATAGGCTTTTGTAGTAGGACCTAATGATTTGGATTTCCTCAGTGTCTGTTGTTATGTTCCTCCTTTTTTCTGATTTTGCTGATTTGGATAGTTTCTCTCTGCCTTTTAGTTAGTTTGGATAAGGGTTTGTTTATATTGATGATTTTCTCATAGAACCAGCTCTTGCTTTCATTGATTCTTTGAATTGTTTTATTTGTTTCTAATTTATTGATTTCAGCCCTGAGTTTGAATAGTTCCAGCTACCTACTCCTCTTGGATGTATCTGCTTCTTTTTTTCTGGGCTTTTGGGTGAGCCATTAAGTTGCTTGTATGAGATGTTTCAAATTTCTTCCTGAAGGCACTTAGTGCTATGAATTTTCCTCTTAGCACTGCTTTCAGTGTGTCCCACAAGTTTGGGTATGTTGTCCCTTCATTTTCATTGAATTCTAGGAAATCTTTAATCTCTCTCTTTCTTTCTTCCCTAAGGCAGCTGTCATTGAGTAGAAAGTTGTTCAGTTTCCATGTGTGTAGCTTTTTACTATTTCTGTTGTTTTTGAGGCCTAGCTTTTAGGTTACAAGCAATTATTTGAATCTTCTTGTAACTGCTGAGGCTTGCTTTGTGACAAACTATATGATCTATTATGGAGAAGGTTTCATGAGGAGCTGAAAAGAAAGTATACTCTTTTGAATTTAGGTGAAAAGTTCTGTAGACATCTATTAGGTCCATTTGAATTAGGACCTTTTAAAGTGCCTTTATTTCCCTATTTTGCTTATGTCTAAATGATCTGTTCCTGAGTGAGAGTAGAGTGTTGATGTCTCTCACTATTAAGGTGTTGGGATCTATGTGTGATTTAAGCTTTAATAATGTTTTACTTACAAATGCAGGTACTCTTGTATTTGGAGCATAGATGTTCAGGACTGTGATGTCCTCCCGGTGGATTTTTCCTTTGATGAGAATGAAATGCCCCTCTTCATCTTTTTTGTTTAATTTTGGTTCAAAGTCTATCTTTTTCAATATTAGGATAGCTACTCCAGCTTGTTTTCTGAGTCCATTTGCTTGAAAAAACTTTTACCAGCTCTTTACTTGGAGGTAGTGTTTATGTTTGTTGCAGAGGTGTGTTTCTTGGATGCAGCAGAATGTTGGACCCTGTTTCTGCAACCGATCTGTTAGTCTGTGTCATTTTATTGGAGAGTTGAATCCATTGATGTTGATAGATAATAGTGACCAATGAATGTTATTTTCTTTTTTTGTGGAGTTGGTGGTGTTACTGTGTTTCAGTGCTTATTTCCTTTAAATTTTTTGTTGTGAAGTTATCTATATCCTATGTTTTCTTGGGTGTAGTTTTGTTGGATTGGAGTTTTCCTTCTAGTATCTTCTATAAGGCTGGGTTGCTGTGCAGATATTGTTTCAGTTTTGTTTTGTCATGGGACATCTGTTTTGATTGAAAGCTTTGCTGGGTATAGTAGTCTGGGTTGACATCTGTGGTCCTTAAAGTCTGCATGACATCTGTCCAGTCCCTTCTGTCTTTCTATGATGGCTTCTATTTTTTGTTTGTTTATTTGCCACTAATTGTGCCTTTACTTGTTTGGCTATATTTGCCTCTATTTCTTTGAGAGCGTTGTTCATTTCCTCATTATTTGCTTCCATTTGTGTGGGTATTTCTTTGAGAGATTTGTTTGTTTCCTCTTTATGTGCCTCGAATAACTGGATAAGCATAGATTTAAAATAATTTTCCTGTGTTTCCAATGACTTGAAATATCCATTAATTTGGAGGGTTGCTGGTGAAGCTATGATGTCCTGATTTTTGTTGGGTGTGTTCTTACACCAACCTCGAGCCAACTGCTTATCTGTAACCTTCACTGTTTGTTCATGGAGTCTGTACTTCAGACTAGGTCTGTTTTTCTCTGGTATCTTGAGCATTCTTCAGGAAGATGAAAGAGGTCCACTGATTTGAGAATGTGTATCGGTGTTTCAGCTGTAACAATTTTAGAGCTTCAGAGCCTTTACTCCTCAGATAAGGTGTGTGCTGGTTGCTGCCATCATGGAGCCTCCTCAAGACATTTTTTTAAAAATTATTTTAACAACAACTGAAAAAGGTTTGGATAGATGGCTTGGTTGTTAAGAATGCATCTTGAAGAGGACCAGATTTTGTTGGTTGTCAACACGTACACTGGGCTGGTCACAGCTGTCTGTAACTACATTATAGGAAGATCTTGTTAGTCTGGCTTCTAAGGCTACTTTGGTCTACATAGTGTTCCCCAGGTTAACCAGAGTTATAAAGTAAACACAATGAAGTAGAAGAAGAAGAAGAAGAAGAAGAAGAAGAAGAAGAAGAAGAAGAAGAAAAAGAAGAAGAAGAAGAAGAAGGAAAAGAAGAAGAAGAAGAAAAGAAGTGAAGGATGAGGAGAAAAAAGAAAGAGAACAGAAAATAAGCACAATATTCAAATATTGTCATTCAAATATTGTCAGCATTTACTAAATTACCTCCAATTGATTAATTCCAAAAATTGCTTATTATCAAATAATCAAAATTATTGAATGATCAAATAATCTATATTTAGTAATGATGTAACTTTTAGATATATTAAATATACAATATAGTATATGCACTGTATATTTTCTTACTATGATATAATAATTTAATTTGAAGAATAATTTGGCAAAGTCTTTCTTAGAAAAATATTCCAAACTTAGTTTGACTATGGCATATGTAATTATTTTACTACTATCTATCAAATAACATTTTGTTTCTCCTCAAGCATAAACCAGAGCATCACAGCTGCTTTACAGTTATTTTTGCCTACCTATAATATATATATATATATATATATCTCCTGACCACAGTTTCCTCTCCCTCTCCCTCATATTTCCCCTCCTCACGTCTCCTCATAAAAGAGCTGCCCTCTAAAGACATCATCCAAACACGACATAACAAGCTGCAATAAAACCAGACACCTACCTTCACATCAAGGCTGGACAAGGCTACCCAGTCGTGTAAAAAGGATCTTACAAGCAGTCAGAAAGATTTCTTAGTGGGAAAGGCACCTGTCATCGAGCCTGAGAACCTAAGAACCTGAGTTTAGTCTCTAGGAGATCCATCCATGGAAGAAAGAATCAGTTCCTGTACTTTTTCTTTTACATGCCAGGGAACATGTGCTCATGCACAAATACAGAAAGAAGCAGATTTTCTGTAAGCCTTTTTAAAAGATAACTTACACTAACTGAGGTGAAGTAAATGTCTCAAAGATATTTGATGGAGAAGAATGAAACTAAGCCTTGGGAGTCTTATTCTTTTTGCTTAGTGCTGCAGAAAACAGCATCCTCGGGCCTGGAGCTTTCAGCTACTGTCCATAGTTGTCTTTTACACCATGGCCTATTTTTAGATCTTGGCATCTTAGTGAAAAAGACTATTCATTTTTGTACCTTTTCAATTTCAAACTTTATGTTCAGTTTCCTAACTATCCCTCAAAACTGTTGCAAAATCCCATAATCCTGTGAATGAAAATAACCAACATGTAGAACTTGTTGTTTTGTGGTGTCAACATTGGGAAAGATCTCTGTTTTGCTACCTCCAGTATAAAAATTACATATTTTGACGGCTTGAAGAATTTAAATTGTTGCTCACTTTTTATAACTTATTCTCTATTTTATAAATAATAAATTACAAGCTTTCTGAAGAAGTAAAATTTCCACATTTCTTTGCTACTTATTCCTTACTTTTGTATCAGATAAGGTTTGAAACAAATAAAAACCTTTTATATGTTTTTGAACAATTTTTCTATTTTTTATCAATTAAAAAGAAAGTTTTTAATGTTTGGAATCATTTTTTGTAGGGGACTAGCTTCTGTAGTCTTCAGATTAATCTTACAATAGTTATTTCCTAGAAGAGCCATCAAATACATGGTATTAGCATAAGACCATAACTTTTCTTCTCACCTTTGCCAATATTAAGATTATGCTTCCATCTGATTCATAGGCAGGTTTACAGGCATCCATCATGTTAAATATATTTAGACTCAAAAATATCACTCATCAGGATTTTATTAACTCATATGTCATGTATATTCAGACACATAGACACGTGGTCAAGTCAGTCTGTGCTTAATCTTATAAGAGCATGGGGGATTTAAATAAAATTTGCTTAAGATTCAACACTATTTAGAAATTGGCTGCAGAACTAAAACCCTATCTTGGAAATACAAGAAAAAATATGGTGAGGGAATAGAATGAAACATGAGTGCTTTTGCAGATGAATTTCAGAGTAAACTCTTTTCTGGTTTCTTCATAAAAAATGTAATATATGCACATCAGTCTCTTAGTTCCATGAGACCTCTGAGTGTCAGGGTGAGCGTGCAGATACAGGATCAATTGTTGACTGGTGTCTGCAGTGTGAGGGTAACGTATGCACACCATTGTCTTAGAGGCAGGACACACTAGACTGTCAGGGTGAGGACACATGTACAAATTCCCGAGTTGACTGGTGTCTTCAGTGTGAGGAGGAATCAAGTGCTCATTAATGTTAGCACTCATCACAGATTACACGGCATTGCTAAACCACAGCCTTAAAGTTTTCTTGACAAAGTTGTTCTAGACTACCTCTACCAAGAGTAATGCTACTTGTTAATCACAACATCACATTACAGCAAAACAATTAATAATAATCATCATCATAATGTCAATTTTGTAGGATAATCACTTCCAACTATAAAAGATCAGAGTATCAGTTTTTGTAAGCAAAGACACAAATAAAAGTAATTGCTGCACTATGACAAATTTTTCTCAGGTATCTTATGAAAATCTCTCATTTCTTTTTTAGGTTTTGTTTTGTTTTGTGTTTGTTTTGTTTTTGAGACAGGGATTCTCTGTGTAGCTATCCCTGGACACCTTGTAAATTGCTCTGCAGACCAGGCTGGCCTTGAGCTAAGAGATCTGCCTGCTTCTGCCTCCTGAGTACTGGAAGTAAAGGTGTGCACCACCACACCTGGGTAAAAATCTCTCATTTTTATTACTATCTGTATTGTGATTTATTAACTTTCCTCATGTTGTTTAAACACCAAACTTTTCTAAAGGCAAATGTAAAAGCATATAAAATTTGTTGGTTTATTATAAAATCTGACATCTACAATTCTGTAAGCGATGGTTCTATCTGTCTTCTTGTAACAGGACATAATCAGAAGGGGAGAAGTTGTGTGTTAATCATCAGAGCAATGAGTATGTGAATGACACCAGCATACAGAGACCAAGATGCTCTGACCTGTAAAGCCAAACCTTCTAAAGCCTATTCTAAACAACCTGTGGAAACAGGGTGAAGAGTGTTTGGCAAGGCTGGAAGATGCCTTCTTCCCTGTCATGCCAGCCTAATGTTTATGCTCTTGCACATACAACTTGTTTGAAGAATGAATTAATTGATTTAGTGATAAATTAGCTAAGCCCTAACTCATTATAGTATAATGACATTAAATTAATTGATTATAAAAATAAAACTGCCTGCTATAAGAATCTTATTTAGGCCAAATTTATAAGAAGATTGTATTTCCATGAAGTGTAGATTAAACTTACAGTTTTCACTGTGCATGTGGTTTATTGGGTCTCAAATAAGTATCTGTGCCTTCTGTTAAGAGAGGCAATGGTTTTTGAGTGATTATAAGTGTTCTCTTTACAAAGCCATCTGTGATTAAGGATTAATACATTTCTTGGTGTTGAAACATCACCCATTATTCTATAGAATACATTAAAGAGCAGCTTCATAAAACTAATATTATTGAAAATCCAAACCAGAGATAATTGCATGTTAATGTTTGACTTGGTCTCGGCTGAAGTACGTGTTATCCCACAGCTGGGTGCTAATAGAAAAGCCTCTTCCATCTGTGACCATTCATCCTTTGGTACACACTTGTACTCTAGTACTATTAAATTGTTGTTATGTGGTACTTGGAAGACTATTGAGTGTCTGATATACTGCTTTCCTACTGTCTCCCACCAGTTTATAATCTCTATTTCAGAAACGGAAAGAACTTGAAAATGGAAAATGCTAAACACATTTTAGTCAGGTTCACCCATTTCTTTTTTTTAATAATTATTTATTTTTATTTACTTTACATCCTGGTTGTCACTCATCCCTCTTTCCTTCCTTATCTTACCCTCCCCTCCCCGTGTACTCCTTGCCTCTTCCTCAGAAAAGGGGAGCTCCCTTTCCCATCCACTCCAGTTCGTCAAGTTACATCAGGACTTAGCATGTGCTCTTCCCCTGTGGCCTGCAGAGGCAGTCCTGCCAGGGAGACGTGATCTAAAAGCCAACAAGTGAGCCTGTGTCCAATGCAGTTCCCACTTCCCTTACTAGAGGACCCATATGATGCCTAAGCTGCCCATCTGCTACGTCTTTGTAGGGTGTGGAAGTCCAGTTCATGAATGGTTTTTGGTTGATGCTTCAGTCTCAGCAAGCGCCTCCCGGCCTTGGTTAGATGGTCTTGTTGGTCTCCTTTTGGAGCTCCTGTCACTTTCAGGTCTTTTTCTCTTTCCTCTCACTTTTCCACAAGACTCGCTAAACATCTCCCAATGTTTGGCTGTGAGTCTCAGCATCTATTTTGAGGTACTACTGGGCAGAGTCTCTCAGAGGACAACTATGTCAGCCTCCTGTCTGCAAGCTTAGCACAGTTTCACTCATAATGCAGAGGTTGGCACTGCCCCAAATGGTAGGTCTTCGGTTGGGCCAGGCACTGTTTGGGCATTTCCTCAATCTATCTGCTCTATCTTTATCCCTGCACATCTTTCAGGGAGGGTAAATTTGAGATTGAAGTTTTTGTGAGAGGGTGGGAGATCCCCTCCCTCTGCTAGGAAGCTAATCTAGGTAGAAGGTGTCCTCTTCAGTCTCTATGGCCTCTGCTACTAGGAGTCATGGCTTGATGAAACTGTGGTACATTAACACAATGAAATACTACTCAGTTATTAAAAACAAAGAGATCATGACATTTGCAGGCAAATTATGGAATTAAAAAAGATTATCCTAAGTGAGGTACCCCAGACCCAGAAATACACATTTGGTATGTACTCACTTACAAGAGGATTTTAGCCATGTAGTACAGGATAAGCAAACTATGAGGCACAGACCCAAAGAAGATAAATAACAGGGAGGATCCAAGGGGGGAATGCATAAATCTCCCTTGGAAGGGAAGATGGAATAATCAGAGGTAATAGCTGAAAAGGGGGAACAAAGTAGGAGAAAGGACAGAGAAAGATAAGAGGGTGGAAAACAGACCTGGGGAGAGCAAGGTCTAGAGGACAGAAGACCTGAAGAGAAAAGAGAAAGAGAGGGTAGGGGCATCCCTGTGACAAGCGGGAGACACGTCAGACTAGGCCCTTGGGAGGATGTGAGAGGTATTCAAGCAGTTACTCCCTTTTTATCTAGCCATATTGTTTGCTGCAAAGCAAAATACAAGTAATGCATACAGCGTTAACACTATTATCATTATTATACAAAATTAAATAGCATTATTTTGGTTCTGATTACAAATATCAACCATCTTTACTATTCTGATTGTTTGGCATAAAAGAAAATTTCTCAAGGAATCTTATCTCTCAAGTCAATGAAGTAAAAATGCCTAGCATTACAAATCATGGTCTTATCCTTAAAACAATGTTTTGAAAGGTATGTTTAACTGCAAATGTAAACAAAACATTCTTACGTTGAGGTTATCACATGTCATAAAGATGAATTCTCTTTGTAAAACACTGCTCAATTGTAAAGAACTTCCAAATATAAAGAACTGTTCAAGCTTTAGGAAATTAGGTAAAAAGCAATCAGGATAGTATGTAAACAACGCAAAAGATTAACAGTTTGTCAGAATAAAACAAACCAGAACAGGATTCAAATATGTATCTAAGTTTTCAGTTGGCACACAGTAGTCATATGTAAAATATTTATCAATGAATAAGCAGGTAGAGTGAAAACATATATTTTTCTTGTAGTTTTTGAACAATTGAAGTCTTTGTGTCATGTTACTAGCAGATACAGTCTAACTTCCAAGAGGCCTCAGAAGAACCCTTATTATCTGAATGAATTTCTTATCTTATAGGATTAAAAAGCTCTTTTTTAAAGAGTCTGCCTGTAGTGGAAGTTTTGGTTTCTTTAAAAACTCAGTTATGTTATGTAAATAGGTGTTTGTTGTAATCCCAAATGTTGGCTATGGAGTTGCTTTTCGTTTGTCCACAGCTGATAATTGGCTTGCATGGCTCAGAGAGGGGCATGGTCTTTGCAAGCTGCTAACAGCCTCATTTGGGGTTGGAGAGGCACGTGATCATTGCCAGATGGAGTTAGTGGAATTCTGAGGACTCTGGAAGAGTATAAATATGAGAGGAGAGAGAGAGAGAGAGAAAGAGAGAGAGAGAGAGAGAGAGAGAGAAGAGGGAGAGAAGAGAGAGAGAAGAGAGAGAGAAAGAACTAGAGGTTTGGAGGAGATGGATGGAGCGAATTCTTCGAGGAAAGAGAAGACTTCTTGCTGCATTTGCTGGTTACCTGAACTTCTGGATATCCTGATGACTGAGTTTGGTATTGACCCCCCAAAATCCTGATGACCCTACCCAGCTCGAAGAAGTTAAAAGGTCTATGTCCTCTTCCCCTTCTAAACTCCTTTCTCTCCTACCTAAAGTTGGAAGAGAGGTAGAGGCTTTAGGAACCCTGAATAAAGTAGAATTTAAAAAACAGCACCTACATCTGCCATCAACATGCTTCAAAACTATGATCTTACCATTGTCTCAGAGACCCCTTTCTAGTCTCCCGATTACCAAAACTGGAGAGCTGACTGAATGCATACTGCAAAGCAAATGATACACTGAACAGAAATTGGGGGCCATTAATTGGCATAAGAGGAGCTGGGAGAAGCAAATTTGAGTTTTAACAGTGTGGTATTTTCATGGACATAACCAGGACTGTCTTGTTTAGGGACCTGGCATATGAGTTTTGTCAGCTAAAGCAGCTTCACTTGAGCATCTTTCCTACAAAGGTATTTTAGTTATTTTATGTTTAAATTTTCCAGTCACCACTTCTTTTAATTTTAATTCAGTTTTCACAAACTGTCTAATGAGGAAAATAGGACTAGATGTTTCAACATCCACAAGCCCTGTGTTGTGACCTATAACCTACTGCCTTTACACTTTTAACTAGACAGACATTTTCTAATTGAACCCATACCTGTCTGTATTAAAGGAGCCAAGAATATGTGCTTGATGGGTCATGGGTTCTAACAAAGTATTTATTACTGTTATTTTGCATATTAGCCCTCCTCTAAATATTTAGGATCTTCGAGGAACATGGCACAGAGCGATTCTTAGAGAAAGAGGTGATAGATAACATCAAGGAAAGTGTATTTTCCAAACTCAGGAAGACAGTTTCATAGTTTAACTCACAGAGATTATGAAAGCATACACAAGACCTGTGTAAGAATAAGCCAAACAAAATCCCAGCACAGAGGGGGAAGATAGGCATGAAATTCCAATACCAGAGAAGGAACTATTGACATTTGATACCAGGGAGAAAGAGTCAGAGCTAGCTAAAATCTAAATGTTTATCGTTCACATACAATTTATATGTTAAAATCCTAACATTCAAGGCAATAGTACTAAGAGGTGGTATCTTTGAAAAATGATCCTTGGAGGGTCAACACCAAGGATCATGCCAGGGAGGGCCCACTCCCAAGACTACTTTGGTCATAGATGGCCCTTACACTAAATAGGACACACACACACACACACCCCAAAGAACAATGATCACACTGCCCTATCAATTGCAATAATACATGAATTTTCAAACTGAGCGGACTGGTTGAAAGTTGAATGTTTGCACAGACCAAGGGAGAAGTTTCAAAGTTACTTGTGAGTTTTCCTCCCAGATTTCCTCTTTCCCTATGCAGCACACACCTGTGCACATGTGGACTCCTCTTGGGCAAACACTGAGAATTGGCAGACCTTCTTGTTTTTATTTGTTTATGTGGTTTTCTTATTTTGAGGGGGAGCAGGGTAAAGGTTTATTTTTTTCTCTTTAGTGGGTGGTGGGAGGGCACTAATTGTGTCTGGGGGCCATCATTGGGGCACTGATAAAGCCCAATGTATTGAGTGGACCCTGGCAGAGTCTGGGATTTCCTTATACTCCACACATCACCCAGTCCAGTCCATCCACCTTGGAAGACTTGTAGGCCTCTCTACCTTTGATTCCCATAAAATAGATGGTTGGGGATTTAGCTCAGTGGTAGAGCGCTTGCCTAGCAAGCGCAAGGCCCTGGGTTCAGTCCTCAGCTCTGGAAAAAAAAAAAAAAAGAAGACAGCATTGGTTGTTCAATGGTAGAATTCTCACCTCCCATAAAATAGAAATAAAAATAAAATAATAATAATAAAAAGAAACTTCAAAGAATACTTCATCCACACCAAGGTTTGTTACCTCCTTCACCCTCACCCCTTTTCTTCATTCCACGCCCATGAATGGGGCTTGTTAGAGTCTAAATGTTTACCCCTCATACATACTTTATATATTAAAGTTCAAACACTCAAGATGATAGCAAGAGGTGAATCTTGAATGAATAGATCATATTTGCTTAAAAAACACCCATACTCCACTAACCAAAGCCATGCATGGTTTTATATGAACTTCATAAATGAGAATAAGATGATCTTTTTCCATTTCTTCTACCATTTAATTACAGAGAAGTCATCTATTAACCATGTAGCTTACCTGATGCCAAACATACCATTTCCACAGTCCTTACAGCCTCGTTTATACATTCTAATTAAAACTTACTGTTATTTATAATTTAGTGAGATTAAACAGCTCATCCCATTAATACAAAGCCAGAATGAGAATCAATCTTTTCTTTAATATTTTCTAAATAGATGAAAATATAAAGGCTCTTTTTTCTTATTTTGTGTTATTTACTAAAATATTGGTTGCACAATGTGATGGTGGAAAATGGTGACATTGAAAGGAAAGACAGCATTAAGATAGAAAAAAATCTAAAATAAAGCAGCAGAAGGAATTGGTGAGAAGGAAAGAAGACAATTTCAGTTTGGTAATTAGAAAGTGGATGGGTGAGTAGATAAGACATAAGTCTTTAACTGGTATAACTATGTAGATAGATGGTTGTAATTTCTTTCATAATCAGTTTCAGCAAAATCTGTTAAAAATATCCATTTTCTACCAAGAACATCAAGATCTTAAGGGTTAAAGAAACCATTGATGGTTGCTTTCTCTTTCCAAAGCAGTACCACAGTATTTATGTGTCCATGCTGAATATTTTTCTGTGACTGATAATTTCTTCTTCAAATATTTTATTTTATTAACAGGTAGGTATTAGTTATTAGATACTTAAGCTTTGAACTGATATAAATTTAAATTTTGCATTCCTCTAAAACAGAGTCCATTCCTTCTATTAACCTAGCTCTGCTGTATGCACTTCAGGAATCCAACTATGGGATGCATGAAGCCAAATATATTATGTGAGAATCTCATATTTCCTACCTCATGAATAAAACCCTTGGTATTAGCTTTACATCAACTTTAACTCCTTTTTCCCCCTAAAATTGTTATTTTTTATTTTCTGCAGAAGCCAGTAGCAATGTGTATTATATAAATTAGTACGGGTGGGCTTATTCCCCTTCTTAATTTTGCTTGGTCTGTATGTTCTTTCATCTGGAGATTTAATAGAATATGCTCAACAGTAAACATATATTCTTTAACATCAGGGGTTTATTCTTATTTTGCTTTGAACCATCATATCAATCTGATACACCAGATTTTTGAAAACTTCTCAAAACATTTTCCCTTGAAATTTCACTATTTTGTCCATTTTAATGATTGATTTTCATCCTGTCTAGCAAGCCAAATGTGAATATTGATCCTCAAAATCTTTTCCATGATTTTTGGAACAATTGATTGTTTGCATTCATGTTCCTATGGCGGCTACACTAACAAGTGCTTCAAATCCCTTAGGCTCTTTATATCAGAACATGTTTTCTGAAATATTTTGGGTTAACTCATATTTTATTTTACTTTTCATTTTTAATTATTAGGAGTTTTGTGGTAGTTGGGGGGAAGAAAGTTGTTACTCTACTCATCTTGGCATTCACCCATTGCATGTCATCTCCCAAACACAATGTCAGACAATGAGACTAAATGGTAATGAGACAGGACTTTACATGACATGAGTACACATTTAGTATGACACAGTAAGTAATGTGCACAACAGTGAGACTTTAGCACAAATGTTAGAAACACAGTACAGGTAGGAGTGGAACAAAGGGTCAGCAGATACGCTTCAGCAGAATCGGTGCTTAGCTATTAAGCACAGAGGCCTGTCAGGTAACGGAAGGTAGTGATTCCAAGCTGAGTTTGCTAAGTGTTAGACTTTGTTTCCTTCCCTAAACGGCAAACTTCTGAAGCTGGTATAATGTTGAAGTGGTTAATCAGGTTTGTCATCTCAGGATGTGGGAGGCTGAGGAAGGAGGGTTGCTATGACTTTGACATCAGCTTGCTTAAAATATTAGGTGATGTTTTGAAAAATCTACTGAGAATAATAACAATAAAATAATATCCAAAGGGACTTTCTTCCTTCTTGATTGTTTGATTTGACCCATTTTTCTGGTTTCTGAGAATTTAATCATCAGGAATTTTGCTTCTCTTGGTGACTTTACTCACTGTATTTCATATCATCTAACTCAGAATATCAGAAAAATATATAATTAAAATATATAATAAAAATATAGATTTTTAGACATTTAATTTGATTTTAAAATAATCAATATTAGTTGTTGCCAGTGAGAATGCTCAGAGGGTAAAAGCACCTGCTATCATCCCTGATGACCTGACTTTCATCCTAAGAACCCACGTGGTGAAAGGAGAGAAGCAGCTCCTAATTTGCCTGTTAACATCTATACATGTGCTATGATACATAGGCACACACACATGCAAACACACTCAGAACATGTATATTTTCTTTAAAGAAACAATTTTAGATTATATTTTTGGATAATGTAAGAGCAAAAAATAAATTAAAGTATTTTAAAAATGTTCATTTATATAAAATAAATATTTCTTTAAAAAGATTTTATTTAAATATCTATGCTGAGAGGCACAGTTCTTTTATTTTTAATATGTTCATTCCCTTACGCAGGCTGAGTCAACTTAAATGACTTGATCACGGTCTTAAAAAAGAAGGCCTGTATGCTCACACCAAATGCCTGCCTTTGAGTTTTCACAATGAAACAAAGGAACAAAGGAACAGCATTGGCAAAACATACAAATAGAACATGAAAGAACTGCCAGTTATTCCATAACCTTAAAAAATTTGCTCGTTGGAAATAAAATGAAACTCCATCCTTAGTGCTAGCGGAAGTGCACAGTGCTCAGGTTCTCTGGTACACTGGAGAGAACACTTCTAGGCAGAGTAACAAATGCAAATCAGATCAGGACACATTTTCAGCAGAAAAGCTATATAGCCAGATGGCTTCCTGGCAAAGGAAATGGGAGACTTGATTAAGCTGTCATGTGATGGTTTCAAATTCAGCAGAGAACTGTTTCACAATGCTTCCTTGAAAAGGATAAAGAAGGACACTGGGGTACGAGGCATGATTTCAATATGATTCAGGTTTAAGGTTGCTTTGTGATTACATTGGTTTTCTACACTTCCTTTCAATAAAGGACAAATTCAAAAAATTAATTTCACCCAAGAACAACATTTCCTCCTGAACAAATCCTGAGTGTTCTCAAAACTAAATCTTTAAAACCTTGGTACAAACTCATTTCTCACAGAGCACATTTTCTTCTTCAAGAAAAACACAATGTTCAAATTCATCTATAGGCTCAGCTATGCCAAGGTGATTTAGGATTCTGCAGTTGTATACTATCAAACAGCAACAGGAAGGACTCTAAAACTTCTGCCCAAATGCAATCTTGACTCCTAAAGGATGTGTTATCTGTGCCTGTCTTTCATCTATCCCTTTTCTTCCTGTAAGTAAATCACCATTTTGCTTTCAAATCTGAGCTGGCTCCACATGTAGTACTTGGCAGTCACCTACTTTTCAACCTTTTGCAATGGAAAAAGCAATGGCAACACTTTCTATCACTGGATTTAGTCCATGGTTTGGAGGTAGACACGTAACTCAACTGAGCAGTTAGCATCCATTTTGGAAGTAGTGTATGAGCCTTGAGAGGGCCTCTACTCCTCAGGCTGTCAGAGGTTAGCAAACATGCTGTCTAATTTCTGTGACATAGTAAAATGTAGCTAACAATAAGGGACCAACAGGAAGCTGACAGCAGTAGGAGATTCGGTGTAAATGGCTCTGTTTCTAGGCCAGACTGGATAGGATACTGAACGCAAATGAAACAAAGCACAAATAGAGGAGGAGAATGATAGCCAACAGAATAGTTTCTGCACAGCAAAGACGCTGTCATCAGCGATGTGAGATAAAGTACAAAATGAAAGGAAACACCAGCTGTTCATCAATAAAATCGTGATGCTAAGATTCTATAAATAACTGTAAAACATTTGCTTCTTTTAATGGCACACTCACTTTGTTGTAATAGCAAACTATCATGCTGAAATTGTCTGTGAAATCCCTCCTTTTGGAAAGGGGAGTCACAATTCTAGTTTTTGATGCTCAAAGATCATAGACCCTCATTTTAAGAATGACGACAAGATTAACAAGAAAATTGAAAAGAAAATAAAAGATTTTTTTTTGTGGGGGGCAGGCATTTCATGCATAAGGTACAAGCTAGAGAATGTGAACAAGTCAGGAACCTTCAGAACAACATGCCAAAGAAAGATCAGTGAAAATAAAGACAGAAGGAAAGATAATTCTGCAGGTAAAATAGTTCAGGAAATGCTTTGTCCATTTCAGCACAAAGAGGTGATACCTAATCTTTGCCTGGACTGGGAAGAAATGAAGAAACTTTGCAATGTTTTCTTCTCCAGAACAGGCTAGTAAGGCATCCAAATATAGACATTCTCATCATAGTGACAGAAAAGTGAGTTTCTTTGCCTCTAAATCACTATCTTGTGCCAGTTTTCTTTGTTTCTTTTCCCCTTGTTAATTTTACAACTTCTAGAATGTTTTCAAATGTATGTTTGTACTTATCGTTTATCTTCTCATTGTGTGTATGTATAATGCTTTTTTCTCAGCATTTGCTCTTGTTTGGAGTTTCTGGATTTCTGTTTTATATAAACAACACTTATAACATAATGTCAAATTAAGCAGAATTTTCCTACTATTATTATTGTCACTAACCTGTCAAGATTTAAATTTCATTAAAAGTATTTTATGATAAGATTATTTTTTTCTTGCATCTATGTCATTTCTCCAGATGCAATGTAAATTTTAGTATCATCATTTATCAAACTACTCTTTCTCATTCAAGCATTGTCACATATTTGATTTTTTCAAATTCTTTTATAAAGATATATTTATGGACCTGGAAATCATTAATGTTTGAGTTTCATACTGTTTTGATCATAGTGACATTGTAGTAAAGTACAAATTAAATAACTACTACAAATTCCTACAGAATAGTTTAAAAAAATATTAGGTGACTAACGACAAGTCTGGCATAGACCCTCTGTAACTCCGAAACACCTGCAAAAGCAGGAAAATGGCAAATGTGGCTATGGGAACGCCTGGCTAAATATAAAAAGTTGAAAAGTTGCCGCTCTCAAAGTGCTGTCAGAACATTAAGAGACAGGGGTAGCTTTATGAGCATGTGCTGTTCTCACATTCACACCCATCTGGGTTAGAAGAGCAACAGCCATGCAAAGGTCAGAGCTTCAGTTCATACTGAGTGCTGCTATGATTTGCTACAGGACAAATACTTGAGCCAGGTCCCCTTACCAGTGAAAGTAAGAAGCGTGACAGGAAATGAGCAAGACATCTTTTAATCCTTCTTTCCTTGGACTGTGTTTCCATTACTAGAAGGAAGTGGACCCAGTACACATTCTACTGGAATATTGTAGAATACATAAGCACTAGAAGAACGGGGTACATCTTAGCGCATCCTTGATGGACTGCATGTGAAGGCTCTATGCACATGCAGGGAAAAATCTCAGGAGACAGTGGAAACCAGCAGCCAACAAAGAATTGAAAGATGTCTTATCTGTAAGTGAGCCCTTTACCTAATCGTGTTTCCAAGTATAGAAGGCTGGTGTGCTTCAGGCCCAGGACAAGTAGCTCCAGGGTCTCCCAGCATTCCCTAGTCCCTCCCTTGCCTGGCTGCCAACTCTCTACTGGCAACCATTTACTATGAACTCTCCAGGGTAGAGGCCTCCCCTCCTCCTCTTGACCATGTAATCTGGACATTTTGTTGCTATTATGTTATTTTCTCTCTTTCTTTCTCTTTCACCCTCTTACATGAAAACCAAGAGCTGCTTCCAATGATCTTAAATTTGTATACTTTAACTTAGCTTACATGAGAAGCAGCCCAAGCTCCTCAATTTTTAAGTATAGAAAAAGGGAGGAATGTTAGCATTTAGGCAGTCTGCTTCTCGGTTGCCCAGCAACCTATGCTGCCATCATATGTCGCCTTCCAGGTAGCTGCACCTTGCAGGTGTAGTTAAGCTGCTCCTTAGAAGGATCAAACTGCCACTTTGTCTCTCTGTTGCCCTCTTGCCCTCTTATTCTCTTGCTCTCCTGCTCTCTCCCCTTTCTCTGTGAGGGCGCTGCCCTCCCTCCCCCTATCATGTCTCGCTCTCACCTTCTTTCTCTCTCTTCATCTAATAAACATCTTTCATATAAAATCGGTTGTGCCCATCATCATTTCATTGCTTCTAACAAAGGCAGAAATTCTCAGGGCTCAAAATGCCTGAGTGCAAATTCTTTTTTAAATTACTTAATTGATTTGTTATTCACTTAACATCCTGGTTGTAGCTCCATCTCTATTCATCTTCCAGTCCTGCCCTTCCTCTCTCCCTTTACTCTCTTGACTTTTCTTCAGAAGTCACCCCACCCACCTGTGCTCATCAAGTGGCATCAGGATTTAACATGTCTTCTTCCCCTGTGGCCTGGAGAGGCAGTCCTGCCAGGGAGAAGTGACCTAAAAGCTGACAAGTGAGCCTGTGTCCAATGCAGTACCCATTTCCCTTACTAGAGGACCCACATGATGCCTAAGCTGCCCATCTGCTACATCTTTGTAGGGGGTGGAAGTCCAGTTCATGCACAGTCCTTGGTTGATGCTTCAGTCTCAGCAAGCACCTCTGAGCCCTGATTAGTTGGCCTTGTTGGTCTCCTTTTGGAGCTCTGTCACTTCCAGGTCTTTTTCTCCTCTCAATTTTCTACAAGACACCCTAAACATCTCCCAATGTTTGGCTATGAGTCTCAGCATCTATTTTGAGGTGCTACTGGGCAGAGTCTCTCAGATGAAAACTTTGTCAGGCTCCTGTCTGCAAGCTTAGCAGAGTATCATTCATAGTGTCAGGGGTTGGCACTCTCCCAAAGGGTAGGTCTTTGGTTGGGCCAGGCATTGGTTGGGCATTTCCTCAATCTCTGCTCTATCTGCTCTATCTTTATGCCTGCACAACTTGTAAGGAGGGTAAATTTGAGGCTGAAGTTTTTTTGGGTGGGTGGGAGGTCTCCTAACTCTACTAGGAGACTAGTCTAGTTAGAGGGTGTCCTCTTCAGTCACTATGGCCTCTTCTAGGAGGAGTCACTGCTTGAATCCTTCTCATATCCTCCAAGGGCCTTACAGTGTTCAGATTGGGAAAAGAGCTTCACCAATTAATCCTACATCCAACAAAGAGCTAATATCCAAATTATATAATGAACTCATAAAATCAAACACAAATAAAAATAAACTAATTTAAAAATTGAGCTCAGAACTAAACAGAATTTTCAACAGAGGACCTGCAAATGGCCAAGAAGCATTTAAAGAAAAGTTCAACTTCCTTAGTCATCAGGGAAATGCAAATCAAAATTACTTGGAGATTCTATCTCACATTGGTCAGAATGGCTAAGATCAACATGTCAAGAGACAGCATGTGCTAGGAGGGTGGGGAGAAAGGGAACCACTCTTCCACTGCTGATGGGAGTGTAAACTTGTGCAACCACTTTGGAAATCAATCTGAGTGCAAATTCTAAGTGATCACTGAGCCATGTAAATGCAGGGGCAGCTTCTAAACAGCAAGCAAAACCAAAAAACCTAATACTTTCAGAAAGTTAGTAGAGAATTTAGCCACTTCAGAATCAAGAATGGGTAGAATAGATTACCTAATGTATTCAGTTGTTGACCACAAGATCTATGCAGCATGCAGAGGAAGAGAAAATGTGATTTATATAAAAACAGTAAGTCAACAAAAATCATTCACAAAGATTTTATATTCTGGATGTAAGAAACAGATCAATAACGCGATTGTGCATGCTTGATTAATTTTTAGAAGCCATGTTAAGAATTATAAGAATAAGGGTTGTCCAAGAATTAACAAATAAGGAATCTCAATATACAGGCAAACTATATTTTAGTAAAACTAAAACACACATTTAAAAGACAAAAAGTACTATCACTTTAATAAAAATGTAATATTTCATAGATAAATGTTTGAAACCTGAAGATGGATTCGTTTAATTTATTCAATCTGACAATAGAGAAACATAAAGATACAAACTACCCAACATAAAGTATATGATGACATTCACCAGCCGAATGTACAAGTAATAGGAAGCATAACATAAAGAAAACAAACAAGAAAACTGAAAAAATAAAAAAGACTTAAAACTGTCTAAACTTCACACTAAAATCTGAGACAACCAAAAAGCCCTACAAAGTTAACATGACACAAAGGGAGAACACACTTACTCATGCAGACAAGTCATAGGTATCACTGCATAAAACAATGCTGAAAGTCTGAAAGCAGCAAGAGAAAAATGATTTATCATACCCAAGAAAACAATATGATTAATGGCTAATTCCTTTTCAGAAACAGGAAAACTCCTAACAGACATGAAATGCTTTCTTCACTGTGCAGAAAACAATAAAAGAGCCTGCCAACTCATAATGTTTATCTAATAAATGTATCCAAAATGAAGAGAAATGAAGATATTCAGAGATATAGGAAAATATATTGATGGTATATACTCTTTAAAATGTATTAAAAATCTGGGCCTAGGGGGTCTTTTTCTGAGAATGATACTCCAACCAAGGACCATTCATGGAGATGACCTAGAACCCCTGCACAGAGGTAGCCCAGGGCAGCTCAGTTTCCAAATGGGCTCCCTAATAAGGGGAGCAAGGGGCTGTCTCTGACATGAACTCAGTGGATGACTCTTTAATCATCTCCCCCTGGTGGCTGGGGGAGGGGCAGCCTGATCAGGCCACAGGAGAAGAGTGAAAGAGTCCTGATGAGACTTGATAGGCTAGAGTCAGGTGGAAGGGGAGGAGGTCCTCCACTACCAGTGGACTGGGGAAGGAGCATGGGAGGAGATGAGTGAGGAAGGGATTGGGAGGGGATGAGGGTGGGGCCAAAGCTGTGATACAAAGTGAATAAATTGTAATAAATAAAAAATTATATTAAAAAAGAAATACTAACAGCAGAACCTGCTGTGTGACTAATTTTTACTTTTCTTTGTGAAAGCTGTAGTGGTTCTAATAATTAATAAATAGAATTTGTAATTTAACAGGAAATAGAGCAAGGAAAATATTTAATTTGTAGTTTAACATGTTTCAGAAAAACAAACAAAGACAATGGTATCATACTTAGAAAAGCATCAAGTTCTTCTCATTGAGGAAATGGGGAAGAGCCTATGGAAAATTTAAGAAGTTTTCCAGACTGCCTCTTCCATTATGGGCCCAGTATTTATAGCAAAAACAAAACAAAACAAAACAAAACAAAACAAAAACCCCCGGAGTTGGTGAATGGAAGGACCTCTAACCCAGGAAAACAACGGTGGAGATTTCTAGACCGACAGGGAACATCACAGGAGGTGAAAACTTTGGTCTCGGGTCACCCGGGGACTTGTTTGGGGAAGGAGAGAAACGGCCCTTTGATCTCGCGG
>REGO01000303.1:2410038-2475748 GCA_010120015.1 Rhombomys opimus
TGCTGTTGGTGTTCTGTTCAGGAAGTGTTTTTTTTTTTTCTTTCAGTTTGTTAATATGGTGGATTACATCGATGGATTTCTATATATTGAACCACTCCTGCATACCTAGGATGAAGCTTACTTGGTCATAGTGGATGATATCTTTGATGTGTTCTTGTGTTCAGTTTGCAATTATTTGTTGGGCATTTTTGTGTCAATGTTCATAGTGGAGATTGGTCTGAAATTCTCTTTTTTGTTGGGTCTCTGTGAGGTTTAGTTATCAAGGTGACTGTGGCTTCATAGAATGAGTTTGGTAAGGTTTCTTCTGTTTCTATCCTGTGGAATAATTTGAAGAGTATTGGTGTTAGCTCTTCTTTGAAGGTCTGGTAGAATTCTGCCCTGAAACCATCTGGTCCTGAGCAATTTTTGGATGGGAGTCTTTGATGACCACTTCTATTTCCTTAGTGGATATAAGACTATTTAATTGATTTACCTGGCCTTGATTCAGCTTTGGTAGGTGGAATCAATCAAGAAAATTGTCCATTTCATTTATATTTTCAAATTTTGTGGCATATAGACTTTTTGAAGTAAGTCCTAATGATTGTTTGGGTTTCCTTAGTGTCTGAAGTTATGTCCCCTTTTCATTTCTGATTTTGTTTATTTGGATAGTGTCTCTTTGCCTTTTAGTTAGTTTGGCTAAGGGTTTGTCTATCTTGTTGATTTTCTCAAAGAACCAGCTCTTGGTTTCAATGATTCTTTGAATTGTTTTATTTGTTTCTAATTTATTGATTTCAACCATGAGTTAGATTATTTCCAACCACCTACTCCTTTTTGTTGTATTTGCTTCTTTTTTTTCTAGGGCTTAGCTGAGCCATTAAGTTGTTTGGATGAGATTTCTCGAATTTCTTCTTGAAGGCACTTAGTGCTATGAACTTTCCTCTTAGTACTGCTTTCATTGTGTCCCATAAGTTTGGGTTTGTTGTGCCTTCATTTTCACTGAATTCTAGGAAGACTAATTTCTTTCTTTATTTCTTCCCTGACCCAGTTGTCATTTAGTAGGAAGTTGCTCAGTTTCCATGTATGTGTAGGCTTTTTGCTATTTTTATTGTTGTTGAGATCCAGCTTTATTCCATGGTGATCAGATAGGTTACAAGGGATTATTTCTTTTTTTTATGATAACAATAGTGCATTTTTATTAGGGGAAGTGATGGTAAAAAAAAAAAAAGAAGGGCTGACATTACATTTATTTATTTAAGTATGAGGTTGGATATTTTAATTCTGCAGGTTAAAGTGCTGAGAATAGGGCTGTTCAAGTAGACACTTGGCCTTTTCTCACATCTGTCAAGTTTTGACCATCTCCTTCCTTCTCAGCACAGTTAGACAGGCTCTTGAGATTTTCTTGCCTCAACTACAAGGGATTATTTCAATTATTCTTGTATCTGTTGAGGCTTGCTTTGTGACCAACTATATGGTCTATTTTGTGACCAACTATATGGTCTATTTTGGAGAAGGTTCCATGAGGTGCTGAGAAGAAGGTAAATTCTTTTGTGTTTGGGTGTAAGGTTCTTTAAATGTCTTTTAGGTCCATTTGATTCATGACCTCTGTTAGAGACATTGTTTCTTTGTTTAATTTCTGTCTTGTTGACCTGTCCTTTGTTGAGAGTGGGGTGTTGAAGTCTCCCCACTATTAATGTGTGGGGATCTATGTGTGGTTTAAGTTTTATCAATGTTTCTTTTACAAATGTGGGTGCTCTTGTATTTGGGGCATAGATGTTCAGGATTGTGATGTCTTCCTGGTGGAATTTTCCCTTGATGTGTATGAAGTGTCCTTCCCCATCTCTTTTGATTAATTTTGTTTGAAAGACTATTTTATCAGATATTAGAATGGCTACTCCTGCTTGCTTCTTGGGTCCATTTGCTTGGAAAACTGTCTTCCAACCCTTTAATCTCAGGTAATGTCTATCTTTGTGACATAGGTGTGTTCTTTGTATGCAACAGATTGTTGAATCTTGTTTATGTATCCATTCTGTTAGTCTGTGTCTTTTTTTGGAGAGTTGATTCCATTGATGTTAAGGGAGATTAACGACCAGTGGCTGTTAGATGCTTTTATTTTGATGTTGGCTGTGGTAGTGTGTTTGTGTGCTTGGCTACTTTTAGTTTTGTTCTAGTGAGATTATTTGTTTCCTGTGTTTTCCTGAATGTAGTTAGTTTTCCTGGGTTCTATTTTTCTTTCTAGTATCTTCTGTAGGGCTGAATTTGTGGGTAGTTATTGTTTAAATTTGTTTGTGTCTTTGAACATCTTGCTTTCTCCATCTATGATGACTGAGAGTTTTGCTGGCTATGTTAGCCTGGGCTGATATCTGTGTTCTCTCAGGGTCTGCATGATATCTGTCCAGGCCCTTCTCGCTTTCATTTTCTCTGTTGAGGAGTGAGGTGTGATTCTAATGGGTTTGCCATTATATGATTCTTGGTCTTTTTCCCTTGCAGCTTTTAATATTATTTCTTTGTTCTGTATATATACTGTCCTGCTTATTAAGTGGTGGGAGGATTTTTTTTCTGGTCTAATTTATTATGTGTTCTGCAGGCGTCTTGTATCCTTATAGGCCTCTCCTTTAAGTTGGGGAAATTTTCTTCTATGATTTTGTTGAAAATATTTTCTGGGTCTTGGAGGAGAGAATCTTCTTTTTCCTCTATTCCTATTTTTCTTAGGTGTTGTCTTTTCATATTATCTTGGCTTTCTTGAATGGTATTGAATGGTATTAAAAAATCAGGAATTTTTTGGATTTAACATTTTCTTTGATTGATACATCAATTTTTTTCATTGTATCTTCAACACAGGAGATTCTTTTTTCCATCTCTTGTAATGTATTGGTTGTGCTTACCTAATGTAGTTCCCGTTTTCTCCACTAAGGTCTTCCTCTCCATGATTTCCTCCATTTGTGTTTTCTTTAATTTTTCCAATTCTATCTTCAGGTCTTGAGTTTTTTTGTTGATTTCCTTCACCTGTCTGATTGTATTTTCCTTTAGTTCCTTTAGCTGTTTGTTTGAACATTCCTTTTTTTTTTTTTATTTCTTTCAGTGATTTAATTATTTCCTCTCTGAAGGCCACAAACTGTGTGTCTGCACCTTCCTGTATTTCTTCACGGATGGCCATAATCTGCTTCTCTTTAACTTTCTTCATTTCTTTACGAATGATCATAATCTGTTTGACTTTATCTTCTTCTAATTCTTTATACATTTTATTTGTTTCCTCTATTATTCTCTTCATCAGCATAGATGTAAGGTCATCTTCTTGAATTTCAATTATACTAGGGTGTCCAGGGCTGCTTGCCCCTGGATAGCTAGTTTCTGGAGATGCCATATTGTTCTGTCTTTTGTTGGTTGAGCTTTTACGCTGGCCTCTACCCATTGGGCTATTTTAGGTGTTGGCTGTTAGTTTTTGGTCCTTCCTGGAATTCTGGGGTAGGGATAATGCTCTAGGTAGAGAGAGATGATTTTTCCTGAAAGAGGCCTCCTCAGCTTTTTAGGTATGGTATAGTCATTGAATGGCCAGTGTTGCTCAGGAATTGCCATTGCTCACCTCTGGCGTATAGACCTGAATGGTAATTATAGTCTTTGTTAGTCAGGGGGCCTCTCCTCTCATCCGTAGAAGTCCTGGAGACAGCTGCCCTGCTGCTGGGTTTCTCGCTCTTAATTTAGTAAGCTGCTGCTGTTGTTAAACTGCTGTGGGGTTTCCTCCCGATAGGGAGACTCAGTCTCTGGTGCATTGGAGCCCACAGTTCTGTATGGGATGGTGAGTCGGACATGCAGCAGGTCTCTGGGCTGGCACCTGTGTGCCCTTCTCTGGGCCAGCCGCTGAGGGCATCATTCTGGGCGGGAGGCTGTGAGCCCGCTGGTCCCCAGGACCTTTTCTGGGGATTGACTGGGTGACCTGAGGTCAGTCTGTATTGATTTCCATACCGTGGATTTCCTCTCACCTGGGAAATCACAATCCCTGGTGTTTTAGGGCCCAGGGTTCAGTCTCCTGGTCGCTGTGCCGACACTGCTGTCCTGCTCCTCAGACACAGTGTCCTCCAGGATCAGCCATCTTGGATCTCTCAGTGGTTATTGTCTTAATGTCAAAGCCCTTCAGTTGCTTACCTTCATTCACATTTTACTTCAATTTGCATATATGCACTTGGAAAATGTAATTACTTTAGATTCCTGAATGTACTTACTGGCTTTAGCTTTTTAATACTTAACTAAATTAATAATTCACTCTAAACCCCACATTTGATTATATTTTTAAATTATTTAACATATAAGTAAATAACCTTTATGAAATGTCAAAATTAAAAAAATAAAAATAACAGAGGAAGCCAATTTCATGAAGAAATAAACAGCATATTTCGTCACATTGGGAAAAAGAGGAAGGGAAAGAGGGAAAATCACAAATATTAAATTTTGATAAAGTTTCAGTTACTATTTTAATCTTTTACATTGAACGTGCCTTTGATGTCAAATATAAGAATATCTTATCTCACCTAATTCTTAAACATTTTCCACTATTTTTGATAAAGTTTAATAAATTCAACCCTTTTGGTTAGTTCTAAATTATGTTTTCAGTCATTGGGTATTTCTTGAAGTCAGGAGCCATTTTTACTTTTAAACACTGGGGAACTTATACTTATTCTGAATATTTATACTAACATCATGCTACCAATTTTACAGTAGGTTTTTTTTTAAACTTCTGAAATATACAGCTATCAAACTTTAAATCAATTTTTAAAATCAATTTTGTGGTCGTTTAAGAAGGGCAGTCATAATTTAAGCTATCATGTGGCATAAGTAAAAGTGATTAATTTTATTTTTTAATTTCCTTAAAATTTACAAAATTCAGTAAAACTTTGCATGTGTGTTAGTTGGAGTTTCTATTCCTGTGAAGAGACACCGTGGCCATTGTTGGGACCAATTAATGAATGATGAGGCACAGAGCAGATTTTATATGAAAGAGGCTTCTTAGATGGAGATGAAGAGAGAGAGAAGGAAAAAGCAGAGCATGATAGGGGGAAAAGATAGGGGGGCGCCCCTACAGAGAAAGGGGAGAGCACAAGAGAGGGCCAAGAGAGCAAGAAGCAAGAGAGACAAAGGGGTGGATTGGTCTTTTTAAGGAGCAATGCCTGCCAGGTGTGGTTACCTGGCCAGGGACACATGATGACATCATAGGTTGATAGACAACCCGGAAGCAGTGCCTACTTACAGCCATGGGTATGACAACTCTTTTTTTTTTCTAATATATTTTTTAACTCTAATTTTTATTTTTATTTTTTTTTATTTTATATCCTGGTCATAGCCCCCTCCCTCCTCTCCTCCATGTCCCATCCTCTCTCCTTGTTTCTGATATTCCCCCTTCCCTACTTCTCAGGGGAGGCCCCTCCCACCCACCTACTCCAGCATAACAAGTCAGGACTAAGCACATCCTCTTCCTCTGTATCTTGGCAGGTAGATAACATTTATAATGGAAACACTTTCAACTGGTGCTGGCTTACAGTTTCAGAGTTTTAGTTAATTAGGCCATTATCGTCATAGCAAGGAAGTATGGCAGAAAGAAGTAAATGTTACACTAAGCCTAGCTTGAGCACCTGAGACCTCAAAGCCCATGCCCCACAGTAAGACACTTTCTCATTTCAACAAGGACATACCTCCTAATAGTGCCACTCCTTAAGGGCCAAGCATTCAAACCCATTAGTCTATGGGGCCACTCCTATTTAAACCACCACAGTATGGGCAAATAAAACCTTGCATTTTCTAATATATGAAATTATATTTTCTTTTTTATTTTTGATTATCCTGTTTCTGTTTTTAAATTCCTGTGATTTTTTTGTTGTGTTGGAGCCATTGAATTTCCAGGTGTTTCATTATTGCAATGTGATAAGCTTGTCAGACTTCTACTTTAAGCATTTTTCAGAGTCACAGAAAAATTATAAAATTATAGACTTTTCTCATTCAGCTTCCCCAAAGTAAGCATCTTATGTAATGATTATATGGTTGTTTTTTAAAGCCAAAAAAAAATGTTGCATGTAGCTTCAATATTTTTCATTAGCTGTCTTCTTCAGTTTTTCATTTTACCTCTTATGTTGTGACACAGTATCCTACTCAGGCTCTTCCACCATGTTTGCCTGTGAGTGCTTAAATTCCTTCAGTCTGTGTTGTCCTTAGAGATCTTAACACACATTTTCTCTTTAATTTTTATTTATTTATTACAATTTATTCACTCTATAGCCCAGCTATAGCTCCCTCCCTCATCCCCTCTGAATCCCTTGCTACATCACTCTTCTCCTCCCCTTCCCTTCTCCCAGTCCACTGATAGGAGAGGTCCTCCTCCCCTTCCATCTGACCCTAGCCTGTCAGGTCTCACCAGGACTGGCTGCATTATCTTCCTCTGTGGCCTGATAAAGCTGCTTCTCCCTCAAGGAAATGTAACCAAAGAGCCAGCCTGTGAGTTCATGTCAGAGACTGCCCCTGTTCCCCTTATTAGGAGAGCCACTGGAGATTGAGATGCTGTGGTCTACATCTGTGCAGGGGTTCTAGGTTATCTCCATACGTGGTTGGAGTATCAGTCTCAGAAAGGACCCCTAGGCCCAGATTTTTTGGTTCTGTTGTTCTCCTTGTGGAGCTCCAGTCCCCTCCAGGTGTTTCTATCTCCTTCTTTCAAAAGATTCCTGGCACTTTGCTCAAAGTTTAGCTATGAGTCTCAGTGTCTCCTTTAATACCCTGCTGGGCAGAGTCTTTCAGAGGCCCTCTGTGGTAGGCTCCTATCCTGTTTATTGTTTTCTCCCTCTTCTAATGTCACTCTCGCTTGCCTTTCTGAATGAAGATTGATCATCTTACCCATGGTACTCGTTCTGCCTTAGTTTCTTTAGATGTATAAATTTTAGTATGTTGATCCTATATTTTATGTCTAAAAACCACTTATAAGTGAATATATACCATGTGTGTCTTTCTCCTTCCAGGATACCTCACTCAGCATGATCTTTTCTAGTTCCCACCATTTGCCTGCAAATTTCATGATTTCCTTGTTTTTAATTGCTGAATAGTATTCCATTGTGTAAATGTACCTCATTATCTGTATCTAGTCCTCAGTTAAGGGGCATTTGGTTTGTTTCCAGCTTCTGGCTATTATAAATAAAGCTGCTACAAACATGGTTGAGTAAATGTCTTTGTTGTACACCTGAGCCTCTTTTGGATATACGCCTAAGAGTGGTATAGCTGGATCTTGAGGAAGCAGTATTCCTAATTGTCTGAGAATGCACCAGATTGATTCCCAAAGTGGTTGTACAAGTTTACATTCCCACCAGCAACACATGCTGAAGAGGTTGTGGAGAGGGGAACCATCCTCCATTGCTGGTGGATCAATTGAATCAAATAGAAGATCCTGAAATAAACCCTCACACTTACTGGCACCTGATTTTTGACAAAGAGGACAAAACCATACAATGGAAAAAAGACAGCATGTTCAACAAATGGTGCTGGTCTGACTGCATGTCTACATGTAGAAAAATGCAAATAGATCCATAATTACCACCCTGCACAAAACTAAAGTCCAAGTGGATCAAAGACCTCAACATAATACCAGACACACTAAACCTGTTAGATCTTCACACTCTTAAACAGTGCATATTAGTTACTTTTCATTGTGTCACTGACAATGCTGACCTTCATTTGATTAAGTCTTGTTCACCATTACTTCCTTTTTGTAGGTATGGAGAAATTCGGAAAAATTGAGACTACATTGAATATGTTTTCTGTAAAATTTCAAGTCACCTAGTTTAGAACCCAAGTAGAATTTTGTTTTTGTTTTTATGGTTTTAGTTGCAATTCTTTCACAATAAATTTTAGTTTGCCTGCTCTCTACATACATTTAATATTATCTATTTCACTGTGGAGTCAAGTTTATTTCATAATCTGAATTAATATTTAATCAATAACCATGTTTTTTGTTATTTTCACATTGCATGTTATCAATTAATTTTGTAACTTAAAAATAAAATTAAAATATTATTATTCAGTGAATACAGGAAATAGTTTACTTAATTGGCTAGGTTTTATTTTCTTTCTTATTCATTCATTTATTCATTCATTTATTGATAGCACTAATGCTATAGATCTAATAAAATTTTGGGGACACGAACTACAAGAAACTAAAAGAATGTATGGATGTCCCAGTCACCAAAGATAGCAAATGTGTGGAACTTATGTCATGAGGCTTAACGTAAAAATATTTGTCATCTTATATGTGTGTTTTAGTTGATAAACTGATTTTTTTTAACAAAATCCAAAGCCTAGTTAGTATAAGAAATAAAATATTTCAGGTCATAACTTCATTAGTTGAATATGTTTTGTAGTCCATTTTCATCTGTTGGATATGCTAAGATCTGTTGCTTAAAAGAATAAAATTTCATTGCACACCTCTAACCATACCTTTAGTCCAAGGCATCTGTTCTGCCTCCACTGAGGAAAAAGAAATGAAAGCAAGAAGAAATACAACTTTCTAGTGGATTTCTAAAAAGACAGGGAAACAAGCAAAGATACTTCCAGTTTTATTCCCAAAAGTTACCTTGTGTTTATCTGTTTTACACATATGTTTATCAGTTTACCATGTCCAACACCCTGTGTTTGGTAATCACCAGCCTGCTGTCTAAAGCAACAGAAACCACTTATATTTTCACATCATGTGAACAAAATCAATGCATGTATGTATGTGCATCAATGTACAAAATCGATGACGAAGTTCATCTTACCCAAATGACTTATTTTCGGATAATTCAAAATGTCCTCTCAAATATAAGCAAATGTGATGAGTCCAACCTATATTTTCTTATGTAATACAGTTTTCAAGTCCCTGTTTTGTCTAGTGTATACTGAAAGAAAGGACCCCCTAAGCTGTCAAATCAACAAAAGCAACCCCAATAATAATGCAAGCCAGGTGCCCTCAGAATAAACAAACACAGTAATCACTGTTAACAGCGAGAGTTTTGAAGCAAAGCTTATTTCCACTGTGATGAAAGGACAAGAAAAATACTATGAGCTGTAACTTATCCTTTCAATTTCTCACTCTTTGGGGTAAACAGAACACTCTTCTGATAGAGCTTCCTCTTCAAGACACATTTTGACCACAAAGATGGAAAGCCAAAACATTTCTTCTAGATGGTTCATAGCTTTGCTTCTCTCTGCCTTGAACTTTCAGGCAGAGACTAGGGCAACCTGAGTCAGTCAAAAAGCACCCTGTCAAAACACAAGAGAAAACACTGCAGAGCATTCCTTGTGTTGGGGGTTTTAGTCATTGGATTCTTTCCAGCTGGCTTCAGAAATAGTTTGCAACTTATAAAAGCTTTGAAAGCCCGCTCTGAATTGGTGTTTTAATCTCTATAGTTAGACAATAGAAGCATTGAAACATTTCTTTTCATTAATCTGCTTGTTTGTTTTGGGCCCAGTGCAGCGAACTCACCAAGGCTTGATTTGGTTCAGCAACAAACTAAATATTTCTGTACATCCCTCAAAGAGTAATTCCAAACATTGTTGATTTCCTTTTTTTTTTTTCTACTTTTCTTTTTCTTAGGAGTGAATTTCAGTGGCAAAATTGTTTAGGAAAACTGCACACTACTCTATCTGACTATGTATTTGGTTTCTTCTGTGAGACTAAAGAGTCAGGAAAAACATGGGATATGTTTTTCCAAACTATCATAAGGTGATTCCCTTTCCACTGACCTTTTTAGGATTTTTCTCAATTATTGTTATATCCTTGGTGGCAATTTCAGTTAGGAGTATTCACTAACAATGAATATAAAAGCCTATTCCTTTTATGAAAAGGCAGATTTACTCAACTGAAATAACAGGAATGAATCAGAGACATTCATGAGAAAATGTTTTAATCCAGCAAACTGCAAAATAATAAAGTAAAAATAAAAAACCCTGAAAACAAACAAATGAAAAGATAGACATTGGAATGGTTGGTATACTGGGATTCCATAAAGAAACGGGACTTACAGAACAAAGTACATTTATATAATTGGCTTGCACAGTGTATGCACAGCAGCCCAACAATGTAGACAGACAGGAGAGGCTAAGAATCGGGTAGTTGCTCAGTTCATGGGTCTGGATATCTCAGACATTCCCAGTCTAGCATGGAAGTCCTGGAGTAGCCCTGCGCAGGCACAAGCCTTCAGTTCACCTTAGCAGGAAAAAGAAAGTGGGTCCTGAAGTCAGCAGAGGATGGCAGGAGCAGTGACAGGAAACAGTGATGCACTCACCATCAAGGGGGAAAATGCAGAGTAGGCACACAAAGATTCGTTTCCTTCTTCCTGCTTGTATCTACACCACTGCATGGAGGGGCTTCTTACACTGTGGGGAGAATCTTCCCTTCTCTGTTAATCCTTCTAGGAAATGCCCTTATTACATAGGGCACGTCTCTTAGTTGATTTCATATCCAATCAAATGGAGCAGCATGATTACAGCACAACACTTGACCTTCTTCTAATTTCATAAACAAGTAGCACAGAAAAGCTGCACAGAAAACAAAACAAGTTGAAAATCTTGTTCAAACTTTCAATGTCAGTCTTGCTCTTCCTCTCTGTAAGGGAATCCTTTCTTTGTGGTACAGAAATTACACAGAAATGTAACAGATATGACATTTTCAGATAAGTCCTTTACTAAAATTAATACACACACACACACACAAATGCATAATGCTGGGCTGCCCTCCTCTAGTAGGACAGAAACAAGGAAACTTCTGCATGCCCCTACCCTCCCACCCAAGTGTTGCTGAGACACCTCACCTAACTGCTTTTTCCCTTTTTCTTAGAGTCCCCATTATGCTCTGTATCTTCATATTAGAATTATTGTTTTCCACATTATGCATAAATGCCAGCTGTCAACAAAACAGCTGGTATTGTAAATGCCATTTACTTTGTGTTGTTCATGATAGCTCTGATATTTCGTGAATGGAATTCCTGAATTTAAAAGACAGATACATTAACTGAAAGATAGATTGTAAATAGATGGATCAGGTCATTTTTAACCTTTCTAGACTAATAACATTACTAAAAGTTATTAGTATTTTTTTTTTTGGAGATAAACTTATTTGAGTTGTGTTAGACCTAAGTGCTTTCTTACAAACATAGTTAAGATGTAGATATTTTCTTTGGGTTGTAGTTATATTTTTTCTCTTTTATTTTCTTTCTCACTAGGAAAATATTTTAATTTGCATTTCTCTCTCATCTGCTGGCCTGAGAAGTCTTTGAAACTATGGACTATATCTATGTTTTTGGGTCCCCCCGCCCTACCCCCAGAGCCTAGTAGCTACCCTGGCATGAAGTAGATGCTCAATCAATATTTTCCTACAAGAATTGAAGCACACAAAGGACATTTTCTCTTTCTTTATAAAAATGAACCTGGTGATTCTGCAGACATGTTTTGAAAATGTTTCATTTTTCATGATTGTGAGCTACTACATATGGCCTAGAATTCTTGTAAGAGGGAGAAATAAGCTACCATTCTTATTTTATAGAAAGTAATAGATTTTACCACATAATTTAAAAATGCACTGACTTTTCTTACATTTTTCTAGGCTTGCTCCAGGCACAGAGACTCCTATTTTAAAACAAAATGCAATTAGCGGCTTTCATAAAGGAAAAAAACACTACCTCCATTTACCCTCCTGTGTATGCTGATTTTTGGTGACAGCTCATACTCTCTGTGGACTTGTCTAACAATTCTCATGAGGCAACCCTCGACTGTATCAGGGTGGCAATGTAATTGTGCTCTTGTTTAAACACGATGTAATGTCAGGCACACTGAATTTTAATTTGCTTGCTAGTACCAGATAATCAGAAAATTTTCAGCTGCAAGAGGCCTTTGAAATAACATGTGACATTTTTACATCTGGCCATAATTTCATGCTTTGCCACCTTTGATCAAAGTGTCATCTTAAATGAAGGCAGAGGAACAGGAAACGAATGATGGTGTAAAGTCACGATATGACATAGTTATTATATTTGAAAGTAAAACTCATGTGAAGTAACAATACTCCTTCCGAATCCCATGTGGGAAGTGAGCCAAATGAATTCAGAAAACCCCACAGATAACCATACATTTTTAATTCCCCTAATGTTATTTATAGAAAGCTTACTACCTGACCTATGTTCTGGGGGTTCTCAAATGCAGGATAAGAAAACACAGACCCTGTTAAATACAATATTAGGGTGTGTATTCTACGAGTAAACATGAAACAGATTTATGCAACTTTAGTTTCTATGTCTAACATGATAACAGTGAAGATTTACATTACTCAAAGAAAATTGCAACCCAAGATGCCATTCATTGGTGGAAACAGTAGGTAACTATGATAGAGCAAAGGGTGTAAACCTTTAAAGGCCTCCGACGCTGTCTGGCGACACTCTTAGCCTTTTGTTTGTTTCAAGCTACATTCCTAAAGCTTTCAGCTATTTGTCACAAGAATACTAAGTTAGATACAGATGTGGGAAAAGAATGGCTATTCCCAAGGCTTAAAATGGCAAAAGTGCTACTGTAATTGGACCATGAATAAGGATGCATTGTAACATTTCCACAGTCACTGAAGTTCTTATGAGTTAATCAGCCTTCCATAGGTTCAGTGGATGATGTGGATCTTTCCTGAACGTGCATTCACATTTTAAAATATTGAATGTAAGTGAGCACATTGGCATACCTGAAACCCACATGACTCCATTCCCCATGTGAGAAACAGGATTCATGCATGAAGCCACTTATGCTTATTTTGCAGTGTGTGCTGACAGAATGGATTTGATCAACTATTACAAATATTTACGTTTCAAGATGAAATCATTCTTAAATATGATAGAAGTTTGACTTAGTGGTCTTTCAATAGATTATTTACATAGCTATTTTATTATAAAACCTTGAAGTCAAATTGAAGTAGAAGAGAGTATGCTCTGTTTTTCTCTGACAGAAAAGGATCCTGGCTGCAGCTGTTTCCTGAATCTTATTTTCTCGGGAGGAAGGATATGAAAACACTAGAGATCCTAATAATATCCAAGAAAGGAGCCAGGTGATTAGCAAGGCTAATCAGGATTGTGAAGACTCAGAAAAATTTGAGAATATAATAGGATTACACTCTGTGCTCCTCAAGGCACTGGATTTGCAAATCATGGCGGTGAGCCTCAGATGCTAGAATGGCTCTAGTCAGGCCAGGTTGGCTTCCGGCACAACCAGAAATTTCCTGACTTTTTTTTTTTTTTCTGCAAAGGAAAAGATGTCTTCTACTCAGTTCCTGCGGTCAGTCTTCTCAGAGTTCCAGCTGAGAAACCAGACAGAAAAGACGAAGGTGCAACAGTCACCCTGAATGCTCATTGTGGGTCTCTCTCATTTAAGAGCAATAGAATATGCTCCATATTGTTTAAAATCCAAGTTTTCACAAAAGTCACATGGGTCAGAATTTAGGCAAAAGATGTTTTCTCTCAATAAGCACAAAAGAAAGACATCATGGGATTCAATAGGATACATCCTACTGAAATAAGATGGCAGGTTTGCAAAATATCGTAGCAATGACCAATAGAACTGAATAAAATCATCACCACCAAGGCATTTTCTCATTTCTGACAAAATAAATTGAATACATTGGAGTAAAGAACAACGTATTTCGTTATTTAGTTTTACAAGTTATGGCATTCTATAATATTGTACAAAATATATGCCTTATTTAAAAATGTCTATAAATATTTACTTAAATAAAAAATATAAATTTTATTAACTAGCCAAATCTGAAAGAGAATAGTATAAGTAGAAAATTACGAAAATGAGCACAGCATAATTCACTAAAATAAAAGGAGATTAATACATTCACATGTTAATGCAAGAACATAGCTATCACCTTCAAAAAGAGATGTTTAATTTATTCTGAAACCACATAGGAGCGACAATGGCTGGAGAACTAGACTTAGGTTACCCTATATTCTATTGTTTCATGGAACTTTATAGAAATGTCTATTAAAGACAGCACAAGATAAACTGCAATGAGGTTTGCATCTACAACACTGTGACTTCACAATCATAGTTACCTTGTAAAAGGTTCAATGTAAGATGTGGTTTCATTCTGGGAGCCCCCCACCCCTGTATTAAAAAACAGATTCTTTTCTCATACAATATATCCTGATTAAAGATTCTTCTCCCTCTACTTCTTCCAGTTCTTCCCCACCTTCCTTCCCATCTAGACCTGTTCCCTTTCTGTCTTTCATTAGAACAGAACAGGCCTCTAAAGAAAAACATACATATATCAAAATCATCATATCAAAGTTGGACAAGCCAATGGAAGGAAAAGAGCCCCGAGAAGGCACAAGAATCTGTGATCCACTTGTTCACACACTCAGGAGTTTCGTAAAAGTACTTAACTAAAAAGTACTTCATGCAGAACCATGTAGGTCCTGGGCTTGCTATTTCAGTCTCTGTGAGTGTCCATAAGCTTTGCTCAATTGATTTACAGTAACCTGTTCTCCTGATAGCCTCCATCCTCCCTGGCTCTTACACTCTTTCTTCCTCAATTTTGTAGTGTTCCATGAGCTGTGAGGGGAGAGAGTTGATGAAGATATTCCTTTTAGAGCTGTGTGTTCCACGGTCTCCATGGTAGTTTGAGTCCTTGGATATCTGCTGAGGAAAACTGCTAACAGGAAGTGGAATCAATGCAAAAGAAAGAAGTGTGTGTCTCCTTGAGGAGACCAACAAAGCCCAAAACAGCAGGGCCCAGCAGGGACTGCAGAGATTAATGCATCAACCAAAGACCATGCATAGAGAGGACCTAGACACCCCTGCTCACATGTAGCCCATAGATGGCTCAGTCTCCATGTAGGTTCCCAAGTAAGGGGAGAAGAGACAGTCTCTGACATGAGCTTGGTTGCCTGCTCCTTGATCACTTCTCCCTGGTGGTGCAACCTGTGGCCTTGTTAGAGTAGACATGGCCTTGATGGAGAAATTTTTCACTAGGTGGGCTTTGAGTTTTCAAATGCTCAAGCCAGACCCAGTCTCTTTCTGTCTCTCTCTGCCTTTCTGCCTCACTATCTCTCTTTCTTTCCTTTACCTGTTGCCTGATGATCCAGTTATAGAACTCTTGGATCCTCTTCAGTACTATGTCTGCTTGTGTGCTGTGTACTTTCAGCCATTATGATAATGGGCTAATCTTAACTGTAAGCCATCCCCAGTTAAAAGCTTTTCTTCATAAGAGTTGACACAGGCATGTTGTCTCCTCAAAGCAATAGAACTTTGACTAGGAGAGTCTCTCTCCTCATAAGGTCTGGATGCAGGTCTCTATATTTGTTCCCATCTACTGAAAGAGGAAGCTTCTCTAACGATTGCCTAATAAACACTGTTTTATGAGTATAGAAGAACGTCATTTTATTGCAAAGATTTTCTTTCAATCTACTATTAATTAGTTTTCATCTTACATTTCTGGGCTACCTAGTCTCAGGTTCTTGGTCAGCCAAGCAATGTTGGGTATGGGTTATATCTCAAGAAGTTGGCCTTATGTCAAATCAGATATTTAGTTACTGCCACAGGTTTGTGCCACCATTGCAGTAGTATATCCTGCATTGAAAGACACAATTGTAGATAAAAGGATTTGTTGATGAGTTAGTTAAAAAGTTGTTTTCATTATGTTTCATTTGCCAACTTTTATCTACAGAGATCACAGAAGATAGACATAATATGCTTTTAGATAAAGAGTGAACAGAAGAGGTGAAAATAAAACATATTAATAAACTTGAATGAATTGAACAGAAACTAAGAATATTTGTTGAATGTGATGAGTTATTTCTATTAATGTAATTTATATGCAGAAGAATAAAGTTATAGATGGGCATATATTGACCTGTTTGTATCGCTTGTATCTAAGAGTGAGAAGGGATTAGGGAAAAGTGATTAATTCCATCTCTAATTTCATCTCCAGCATTGTGTCTTTTCTGTTAAGAAACATGTATCACTTTGCAATATAAAAATACTTAATTGAAATAGTCTGTTGTATATCTCCTTCAAACATTGCTTGCCTTGGATCTAGCAATAAATATTAATAGATTAAACTTAGATTGAGCTTTATAATTTATAAAATACTTTCATACATATTTTATTTTTGCATTGACCTTGTCAGGGCAGTTGGGCAGAAAGTGTTTCTCTTCCAAAGTAACTCCCGGAGTGATGAGGCCAGGATTAGTGTCTAGGTATTCTGAATCTTTAATGAAAGACCCAATTTTTATTCCCTGAACAAATTTGAATAGAATAAACTATGGTCTATAAAATTTGGTATCTTGTCTTCCTATCTTATTTTACATTTCTGTAGTTTTAAATACGATCCTCTCTTTTTCTCCAAATGAAGTTTAAAATAAATCTACATGAAATGAATTGGAAATTTAAGATTAAAAAACTAAGCAAAATCAAAACATGTCTACAGGTTTCACAAGCATGTGGATATGAGATTGACTTTCCAACATCCAAAGAAAAAGTCAAGCATTGTTGTTTATGTTTATAATCCCAGGGCTAGGGAAGCAGAGACAGGCAAGCTGGCCAAGTTCCAGATGTAATGGATGACCTTATTTCAGAGGATCAAAACAGAGAGTGGTTGAAGAAAACAGGATGTAGCTGATACCTGACCTCCATATACAGGTATACCAGCACCCATACAAATAAAACACTGAATATAATGTGTGTAAAATTACAATTTCTGTTTCTATTAAAGATGCTTTTATACATAAAGTTTATATAAATGTCGGAAAATTATTTAGGACTACATGAAAATGACTTTACTGTATCTATTTGCATCAAATAGTGGCATCTTTTTGAAATGAAGTCATGTTTAGAAATTGTAATGAAGAATGCATTAGTAGTACCTTAATTTATTCAGCCAAAATAACAAAGTATTATAAATTGGGTAGCAGAGACACTATTTATTCTGGATAGTTTTATTTGAACTTGACACAATTAGAGTCATCTGAGAGGAGGGAGCCACAACTGAGAAAATGCCTCCATGATATAGGGCTGCAGGTATGTCTGTAGCGCATTTATTACTTAGGGATTGATGGGGTGTGCCCACTCCTGGACTGATGTTCCTAAGCAATAAGAATTCTCACTGAGGGCTGGAGATATGGCTCAGAGGTTAAGAGCACTGGCTATTCTTCCGAAGTTCCTGAGTTCAATTCCCAGCAACCATATGATGGCTATAATGAGATCTGGTGTCCTTTTCTGTCATGCAGTCAGGATGCTGTGTAAATAATGAATAAATCTTTAAAAATTTTAGGAAAAAGAATTCTGATTGAACAAGCCTTGTTTGGCACAATCCTCCATGGCTCTGCATCACCTCGTGCCTACAGGTTTATTGAGATCCTGCCTTTATTTCACTCATGATCTATATGCCAAATAAAGCCTTTTCTCCCCAAGTTGCTTTGGTCATGGTGTTTCATCATAAAATTAGTAACCCTAATACAGTACTGACATTTATATTTCTTTATAGCACTGAAGCCTGTGAAGCCCCTGAACAAATGTTAATAAATTTAATATCTTCTCCAGGCTCATTTCCTTGAGCTTGGACAGTGTGTTTGCATTGCTCCACATGGTAGAGGGGCTCCCTGTCAGGACCTGATCACTTTTTGGAAGCTTACCTCCAAACACTCTCATACTATGTATAGATTTTAGAGCATGATTATTTGTGGTGAACACAAACTTGTGATCCACAGCAGAGGACTGAAACATCAAAAGGCTTTGTTGTCCACTATTCTAAACTACATCAGGTTATCGCCATTTATTTTAGGTTGTTTCTGAATTTAAAGGACACTGATCATGGCATATTCAGAACCTCATACAGAAAAAGCATTAGTAAAAGAAGTAAGCAGTAGCAGCCAGAAGCTGGAAACAGCCCAGATGCCCCTCAACAGAAGAATGGATGCAGAAATTGTGGTACATCTACACAATGGAGTATTACTCTACAATGAAAAATAAGGAAATGATGAAATTTGCAGGTAAATGGTGGGACCTGGAAAGGATCATCCTGAGTGAGCTGTCCCAGAAGCAAAAAGACACACACGGTATATACTCATTCATATAGACATATAACATAGGATAAACCTACTAAAACCTGTACATCTAAATAAACTAATGAAGAGAGAGGACCCTGACTAAAATGCTCAATCCCCAACCCGAAAGGCAAAGAGGATAAGAAGAAAACAGGAAACAACCTAGGAACCTGCCACAGAGGGCCTCTGAAAGGCTCTACCCTGCAGACTATCAAAGCAGACGCTGAGACTTATGGCCAACTCTTGGGCAGTGTGCATGCAATCTTATGTAAGAAGTGGGAAATAGTAAGATCTGGAGAGAACAGGAACCCCACAAGGAGAGCAACAGACCAGAAAATCTGAACACGGCGTCTTTCCTGAGACTCATACTCCACCAAGTACCATGCATGGAGATAACCTAGAACCCCTGCACAGATGTAGCCCATGGCAGCTTAGTGTCCAAGTGGGTTACATAGTAATGGGAAGAGGGACTGCCTCTGACATAATCTGATTGGCCTTTTCTTTGATCACCTTCCCCTGAGGGGAGAGCAGCCTTACCAAGCCACAGAAGATGACAATGCAGCCACTCCTGATGTGATCTGATAGACTAAGATCAGAAGGAAGGAGAGGAGGACCTCTCTTATCAGTGTACTTGGGGAGGGGCATACGTGAAGAAGGGGGAGGGAGGGGAGGAGGGAGGGCCTTATGGGGTGGATACGAAGTGAATAAACTTTAATTAAAATAAATAAATAAATTTAATAAAAAAAAGAAGTAATCAGACTTTCAGCTCAGGCTTCCATTTGATTTTCCCCTCCAGTATATCTTGGCAGTATTAAGGAGACAAGACTCATTGAAATGTGTCTTCATAGCTATAAGCTCTCTGACAAGCTTTGAATAGGAACAAGTTACCTGGAACTTAGAAACAAAAATTCATGAATCTGATCTGATAGAAATACAAAACAGTAACATATATAAGTAACTTTTATTTACCAGCTCTAATTGTCATCTTCGAAGCTTACTGCTGAATAAGCTCAAACTTTCTAGCTCTTTCTGAACTCTGGCTGGCTGGTTCAACTCAAATGTTGTGGCTCAATCTCCTCTCCAAGATGATAGATTCAAACTGGCTTCTTTCAGCTTCTGACTGAATTGCTCTACTTGACCCCAAACTAACTCTAGCAATACAATTTAATCTTCAGGCTCCTTCTCATTCTCTTGCTCATTCTGTCTTTACCTGTGTCTAGCTTGTTTTCTCTACAACCTGCCGCTGTAAAACATTCCTGGTTAAAACTGCCTCCTATGAACTGATTTTCACAAACTCAACTGCATTCAACTCAACTGTACCAAACTGTACTGCACTTCTGAACTCTACTGGTGTCATAAACTCTACTGTCATCAACTCTGCTCCTATCTGTACTGTACTGTCATCTCTACTGAACTCCTCACTGTATTCTACAGCATCGTCTTCTCTACTCTCTCTACTCTTTACCCTACTCTACTGTCTCAACTCTACTATACTGTTCCTTAAGTAGCTTCATTTTTCCTGTCCTCATGAGAATTGGTTGAATCCTATTCTGTCAAATCCTTCTCTCATTTGTTTCTTGTTAGTCTCTCAATTAGACATCACTTTCAAACATGGATCCTTCCTTTTACAAACCTACTTCACCTACATTGTTTGAGATTAAAGGTATGTACTAAAGGTCTGTCTGTATTCCAGCCAGATCATACTGTAATCCAGGGAGTGCATTTATATCAGCCAGAATACATAGATGTAGGTCTTTGGATGTTATCCCTTGCTAGAGTAGCAATGTTTCTGGATTAAATTTCTATATAATAAGACACACAGTACAGAAGAAAACCAAAATATCATATTTGCTTGATAATCTTTTTTTAAAATTTTTATTTTTAAATATTAATTAGAGTTTATTAACTTTGTATCCTAGCTGTATCCCTCTTCCTCATTCCCTCCCAATCCAACCCTCCCTTCCTTATCTCCTCCCTGCCCCTTTCCAAGTCCACTAATAGAGGATCTCCTTCCCTTTCATCTGACCCTGGTTTATCAGGTATCTTATCAGCTGCAAAGTAGTCCTCTGTGGTCTTGTAGGGCTGCTCCTCCCTCGGGGGAGGGGGAGGTCAAAGAGCCTGCCATTGAGTTCATGTCAGAAATAGTCCCTGTTCCCCTTACTAGGGTACCCACTTGGATACTGAGCTACCATGGGCTACATCCGAGAAGAGATTTTAGGTTATAACCATACATGGTCCTTGGTTTGAGAAACAATCTCATAAAAGACCCCTGTACCCTGATATATTTGGTCCTTGTGGAGCTCCTGTCTTCTCCAGGTCATATTAACTCCCCCTTCTTTCTTATGATTCCCTGCACTGTGCCAAAGGCTTGGTTATGAGTCTTAGTATCTGCTTTGATACACTGCTAGGTAGAGTCTTTCAGAGGCCCTCTGTGGTAGGAATGCAAACTTGTATAACTACTTTGGAAATCAATTTGGAACTTTCTCAGACAATTAGGAATAGTGATTCCTCAAGACCCAGCTATACCACTCCTAGGCATATATCCAAAATATGCTCAAGTACACAAGGACATTTGCTCAATCATGTTTGTAGCAGCTTCACTCATAATAGCCAGAACTGGACACAACCCAGATGTCCCTCGGTTGAGAAATGGATACAGAAATTTTGGTACTTTTACACAATGGAATACTACTCATTAATTAAAAACAAGGAAATCATGAAATTTGCAGGCAAATAGAAGGACCTTGAAAAGATCATCCTAAATGAGGTATCCCAAAAGCAGAAAGATACACATGGTATATACTCACTTATATAGACCTATAAGATAGGATAAACATGCTGAAATCTATACACCTAAAGAAGATAAACAAGAAAGAGGACCCGGGATAAGATGATCAATCCTCACTTAGAAAGACAAATGGGATGGACATTGGATATAGGAGAAAACAAGCAACAGGACAGAAGCCTACCACAGAAGGCTTAATAATCTTATAGTAAAGCTAAAATTTAATTTTTTTCCAGATGAATGGCACCATTCAATACTGATTTTACATGCTTTAATATAAAAATCTGAGGGGGTATAGCAAGATTTCTAAGTGGATAAGGATGTTTACTGCCTAGCATTCTGTGGCACACACACACACACACAAACACAAACAGAAAAGATAAATTATTGTAGAAAAAAAAGATCTGGCTGAACTATTTTATTCACAGCATTTTCATGGATATTTCCTAATAAAAACATCTACTTTGGAAGCTCCAAATAACTAATAGAGTTGAGCGTTTTTCATTTTTGCAGAGAGATGGGAATATGTTCTTCCTCTGCTCAAGGAATCACGCCAAAGTTTTCCGTCTCCAAATCCATATGGCTCAATAAGTCCAATGAAGCCATGTTACTTTAAAACTATATGTTCACACACAGTTTGAAATGCTACAGACATCATTAGGTAAGAGAAATATTCAGAAAAGCTGTCTCATCAATTTTAGGCAAAGCTATTTACAAATAACATTTGGCATGCAAGAGTGAAAGGCAAATTCCAATGTCTTCTGTGATAAGTCTTTATGTCTGTAAGTATGGAAGAACACATGTTTTATTGTGAAATTGTACAGATAAGCTAAAAGCTCTGCTATCTATAGAATAATCAGTAAAAGCCAAGAGTCTAGCAACAAGCTTAGTGATTAAATCAATAAGGAAAATTTTATTAGCAACTTTGTTGTTGACAACCAACATAAAACTGCTAACATGTAAATGTTTACATTAAACAAAATTCATCATAATAATATATTAGTGCTTTTTGTCATAGATGTGAGTCAGCTTTTCCTCTTTCACCATTCAATGAATGTTGGCTGCATTTTTTTTTCTGTCTCTTTCTGTTAGATATGCTGGGAAGATTTGGGAATTCTCTGGCTACAAAAATGTGATTGAACTGTTATTAAAATACTAATAATAATCTAACAACTACCAGGATTCTTTGATCATAAAGACTCTGGAGAAGCAATGATCAACCTTTTTCTCTATCCTTCATGTCTTAATTGCTCAGCAATTTACTGTCAAGAATAAAGTCTTGTATTTACAATTGATAAACCTTATTGAATTATATCTAGAGTTCAGATTTTCTATAATATGATTACTATACCTGAAACAATTCTATGCATAATGCCCCATGGTACATGTCTCATGGCTTTAGCATCTCCATATCTTTGGGTCTTCATCATAACCAAAGCATCACTGCCTCAACCTCATGGTTTACTTTCAAAGCTTCATTGAATGGCTGGCCTTTCAGAGCCTTCTTGCAAGGACCCCAGGACAGCCACACATTTTTCTGCCTAATTAGCTCTCTGACAATACAAAGAACAAAGTCCATGTCTCCTCATTTTTGCATCTTTTATTTCTTCAAAGCAGAGCCATACAGACAACACTGCTAAGTTCACATGTTTTGTTGCTCAGCTCAGAATGGATCTCAACCCCTTAGACTACAATTGCAGGAGCTTTTCTCTGCTGAAACAATTGCTCTCTAGGAGCAAGTAGCCATTGAGCTTTCACCTTTCACAACTTGGAAGCTTAGTTGAATGAGTCTTGCCCTAAGAAGGCCCTGCCCATTGTTCCAGCACAGACCAGGAGACCTCTCTTTAATAGTTATAATCTCTTCAGCAATTACTGCCTCTTTCAAAACTTGCCTTGGCTAAAACATTAATCTTCCTAGTGCTGTTTCTTTTCTAAACTATATATTTATATTTATTTTGTCTTTCTTGCTCTTTTTCTTTGTTTGTTTTATGTTTTATTAATTTATTTTACATCCCAATCACAGCTTCCCTCCCTCTTCTCCTCTCAATCTCCCTCTCACATCACCTCTCCTCTATCCTCCAGTTCTCCTCCCTTTCTCCTTAGAAGAGGCTCAGAGAAAGAGAGACCACCCATGGACATCAACCCATCTTGTAGTAGGTCTAAGGGCATTTTCTCTTGTTATGGCTAGGCAAGGCTGCCCAGTTATGGGAAAGGGAACAAAGGCAGGCAACAGCGTCAGCTACTGCTCTTGCTCCTGTTAGTAGGAGCCTCACATGAAGACCAAACTGCACAACTGTTACATATATGCAGAGGGCCTAGATCCAGCCCATGTTTGATCTCTTTTTGGTAGTGTCACTATGTACCCAGTTTAGTTGTTTGGTTCGGTATGTTTTCCTTTGGTGTTGACCTCTGTGGTTCCTTCAGTGCTTCCTCTGCCTCTTCCATGGAATTTCCCAGATGCTGCCTAATGTTTGGCTGTGGGTTTCTTTATCTGTTTCTATCAGTTGCTGGACGAATCTTCTAAAATAGCAGTTATGTTAGGCACCTGTCTGGAAGTATAGCGGAATATTATTAATAGTGTTAGTGGTGGACTCTCTCTCATAACATAGATCTCAACCAGTCACTGGTTGATTATCCTCTTAATTTGTGCTTCATCTTTATACCTCCATATCTTGTTGGAAGAAAAATAAATGTGGGTCTAAGATTTTGAGGTTGGGTTTGTGTCCCAGTATCTCCACAGAAAGTTTCTCTGGTTACAACAGGTGGCCATTAAGGGTTTCATTTACTCCGTTGCTGGGAGTCTTAGCTAGGATAACCCTCATAGATTTCTGGGAGTTTATATTGTCCTAGGTTCCTAGCTCACCCCAAAGAGCCCTCTCCCTCAACCCCGTTTTCATTGAATTCTAGAAAGTCTTTAATTTCTTTATTTCTTCCTTGATGCCGTGGTCACTAGGTAGAGAGTTGTTTAGTTTCCATGGGTTTGCAGGCTTTCTTTTGTTTCTGTTAAAGTCCAGGTTTAATCTATGGTGATCTGATTAGATACAGGGTTTATTTCAAATTTCTTGTATCTGTTGAAATTTGCTTTGTGGACAAGTATATGGTCAATTTTGGAGAAGATTCCCTGAGGTTCTGGGAAGAAGGTACACTTTTTTGTGTTTGGGTAAAATGTTCTGTAGATATCTGCTATTTCCTTTTGATTAATAACATCTCTTATTTCATTATTTCTCTGTTTAGTTTCTATCTGGATGACCTATCCATTTGTAAGACTGGGATATTGAAGTCTCCCATTATAAACGTGTAGGGTTTGATGTGTGATTTAAGCTTTAGTAATATTTCTTTGATGAATGAGGGTGACTTTACCTTTGGGGCATACATATTCAGATTTGAAACATCAACTTGGTGACATCTTGGTGGATTTTTTTCTTTGATGAATATGAAGTGAACTTTTTTTTTTTTAGAAAAGACACAGACTAACAGAATGGTTGCAGAAACAAAATCCAACATTCTGCTGAATTCAAGACACACACCTCTACAACAAAGGTAGATACTGCCTCAGAATAAAGTGCTGTGCTGGAATAAAAGGTTTTTCCAAGCAAACTGACCTAAGAAGCCAGCTGAACTAACCATCTTTACTATCTAATAAAATAGGCTTTCACCGAAAATTAATCAAAAGAGATGGGGATGGACACTTAATTCTCATAAAAGGATAAATCCACCATGAAATGTCACAATCCTGAACATCTTTGCCCCAAATGGCTTCTGCATTTGTAAAAGAAACATTATTAGAATTTACAACACATGTCGATCCCAACAGCCTAATAGTGGGAGACTTCAACATCCCACTTTCACCAAGGGAGTGATAAATGGAATTGCACTGAAGACCCAGAAATAAACCAACACAACTAAGGACATCTGATACTTTACAATAAAATCAAAACCATAAAATGGAAGATAGATAGCATCTTCAACAAATGGTTTTGCTTTAACTGGATATCTACAAGTAAAATAAAATAAAAATAGATCCATATTATCACCCTACACAAAACTCAAGTCCAAGTGGTTAAAACAAATCTACATAAAACCAGACACACTAAACCTGTTATAAGAAAAAGTGGAGAAGAGTATTAACCTCATTGGCACAGGAGACAACTTCCTGAACAGAAAACCAACAGCACAGGCTCTAAGATGAACAACCAATAAGTGGGGCTTCATGAAACTAAAAAGCTTCTGTAAAGCTAAGGACATGGTCAATAGAACAAAACAACAGCCTACAGACTGGGAAAAGATCTTCACCAACCCTACATCTGACAGAGGGCTAATATAAAGAATATTAAAGAACTCAAGAAATTAGACACAAACCAATAAAATAATACAATTAAAAATGGGGTACAGAGTATCAGTATTAGAAAAGAACCCTGTGCTTAGATATATTTGGTCCTTGTGGAGCTCCTATCTTTTCCATATCATACTAACTCCCCCTTCTTTCATACGATTCCCTGCACTCTGCCAAAGGTTTGGTTATGAGTCTTAGTATCTGCTTTGATACACTCCTAGGTAGAGTCTTTCAGAGGCCCTCTGCAGTAGGCTCCTGTCCTGTTACTTGTTTTCTCCTATGTCCAATGCACATCCCAATTGTCTTTCTAAGTGAGGATTGATCATCTTATCCCGGGTCCTCTTTCTTGTTATTTTCTTTAGGTGTATAGATTTCATTATGTTAATCATATCTTATAGGTCTATATAAGTGAGTCTATACCATGTGTGTCTTTCTCCATCTGGGATACCTCAGGCAGGATGATCTTTTCTAGATCCCACCATTTGCCTGCAAATTTCATGATTTCCTCATTTTTGATTGCTGAGTACTATTCCATTGTGTAAAAATTCCACAATTTCTGTATGTATTCCTCCACTGAGGGACATCTGGGTTGTTTCCAGGTTCTGGCTATTACGAATAAAGCTGCTACAAACATGGTTGAGCAAATGTCCTTTTTGTGTACTTGAGCAAAATTTAGGTATATGCTTAGGAGTGGTATAGTTGGGTTTTGAGGAAGCACAATTCCTAATTGTCTGAGAAAGCGCCAGATTGACTTCCAAAGTGGTTGTACCAGTTTACATTCTCACCAGCAATTGAGGAGGGTTCCCCTTACTCCACAACCTCTCCAGCCTGTGTTGTCATTTGAGTTTTTGATTTTAGCAATTTTGATGGGTGTAAGGTGAAATCTTACGGTCATTTTGATTTGCATCTCCCTGATGGCTAACAATGTTGAGCATCTCTTTAAGTTTCTCTGCCATTATATATTCATCTACAGAGAATTCTCTGTTTAGCTCTGTACCCCATTTTTTAATTGGGTTACTTGATTTATTGCTTTTTAACTTCTTGAGTTCTTTATATGTTCTGGATATTAGCCCTCTGTCAGATATAGGGTTGGTGAAGATCCTTTTCCAGTCTGTAGGCTGTCATTTTGTTCTGACAACAGTGTCTTTTGCTTTACAGAAGGTTCAGTTTCATGAGGTCCCATTTATTGATTGTTGCTCTCAGAGCCTGTGCTGTTGGTGTTCTGTTCAGGAAGTTGTCTCCTGTGCCAATGAGTTCTAGGGTCCCCAACGAGTTCCCCACGTTTTCTTCTAACCGATTTAGAGTAGCTGGTTTTATGGTGAGGTCTTTGTTCCACTTGGACTTTAGTTTTGTGCAGGGTGATAAAAATGGATCTATTTTCATTTTTCTACATGTAGATATCCAGTTGGACCAGCAGCATTTGTTGAAGATGCTGTCTTTTTTCCATTGAATGGTTTTGGGTTTTTTGCCAAAAATCAAGTATTCATAGGTGTGTGGGTTTATTTCTGGGTCTTCTATTCGGTTCCATTGATCCTCCTTTCTGTTTCTATGCCAATACCATGCAGGTTTTATTACTATTTCTCTGTAATATAGCTTCAGATCAGGGATAGAGATACTTCCAGATGATCTGTTGTTGTACAGGATCATTTTGGAGATGCTGGGTCTTTTGTTTCTCCATATGAAGCTGAGAATATTTTTTTCAAGGTCTGTAAAGAATTGAGTTGGTATTTTGATGGGAATTGCGTTGAATCTGTAGATTGCTTTTGGCATGATGGTCACTTTCACAATGTTAATCCTACCAATCCATGAGCACGGGAGATCTTTCCATATTATGATATCTTCTTCAATTTCTTTCTTCAGAGACTTAAAGTTTTTTCAAACAGGCCTTTCACTTTCTTGCATGGATATAACCTAGAACCGCTGCTCGGTTGTAGCCCATGTTAGCTCGGTAACCAATTGGTTTCCCATAGAAAGGGGAACAGGGACTATTTCTGACAGGAACTCAATGGCAGGCTCTTTGACCTCCCCACTCCCCAAGGGAGGAGCAGTCCTGCTAGGCCACAGAGGAGGACTTTGCAGCCAGTCCTGAAGATACCTGATAAAACAGGATCAGATGAAAGGGGAGGAGGTCCTCCCCAATCAGTGGACTTGGAAAGTGGCAGGGAGGAGATGAGGGAGGGAGGGTGGTATTGTCAGGGAATGAGGAAGAGAGATTCAGCTAGGATACAGAGATAATAAAATGTAATTAATAATAAAAATAAAAAATAAATAAAATAAAAAAATGAGGTACAGAGCTAAACAGAAAATTCTCAACAAGGAATATCAAATGGCTAAGAAACACTTAAAGAAATGCTCAATGTCCTTAGTCCTCAAGAAATGCAAATCAAATCAACTCTGACATTCCAAATCACACTCATCAGAATGGTTAAGATCAAAAACTCAAGTGACAACACATGCTGGAGAGGATGTGGAGAAAGGGGAATGCTCCTTCATTGCTGGTGGGAATGTAAACTTGTACAAACACTTTGGAAATCAATCTGGTGCTTTCTTAGACAGTTAAGAATAGTGCTGCCTCAAGAGCTAGCTATACTCCTAGGCATATATCCAAAATGTGCTCAAGTATACAACAAGGACTTTTGCTCAACCATGTTTGTAGCAACTTTATTCTTAATAGGCAGAATCTGCAAACAACCCAGATGTCTGGCAATTGAGGAATGGATACAGAAATTGTGGTACATTTACACAATGGAATATTACTCAGCAATAAAAAACAAGGAAATCATGAAATTTGAAGGCAAATGGTGGGATCTAGAAAAGATCATCCTGAGTGAGGTATCCCAGGAGCAGAAAGACATACGTGGTATATATTCACTTAAAAATGGGTATTGGACATATAGGATAAACATACTAAAATCTGTATACCTCAAAAAGCTAAGCTAGAAGGAGGACCCTGCGTAAGATGATCAATTCTCAGAAAGGCAAACAGGATGGACATCAGAAGAGGGAGAAAGCAGGGAACAGGACAGGAGCTTTCCACAAATGGCCTTTGAAAGATTCTATCCAGCAGTGTATCAAAGCAGATCCTGAGACTCATAGCCAAACCTGGGGAAGAGTGCAGGGAATCTTATGAAAGAAAGAAATTGAAAGACCTGGAGGAGACAGGAGCTCCACAAGGAGAGCAACAGAACCAAAACTCTGGGCCTAGGGGTCCTTTCTGAGACTGATACTCCAGCCAAGGACCATGCATGGAGATAACCTAGAACCCTTGCACAGGTGTATCCCATATCATCTCAGTGTCCAAATGAGCATCCTAGTAAGGGGAACAGGGGCTGTCTCTGAAATGACTCAGTGGCTGGCTCTTTGATCACCTCCTCCTAAAATGGAGCAGCCTCATTAGGCCACAGAGGAGGACAGTGCATTCAGTTCTGCTGAGACCTGATAGGCTAGGTTCAGAGGGAGTGGGAGGAGGACCACCCCTGTCAGTGGACTTGGAGATGGGCATGGGAGAAGATGAGGGAAGGAAGATGGGATTGGAAGGGGATAAGAGAGGGGGCTACAATGGGGATACAATATTAATAAAGTGTAATTGATAAAAAATAATTAATTAAAAAAGCAATTGTGGTGTATTTAAATAATGGAATACAACTCAGCTATTAAAAACAAGGAAATTCATGAAATTTGCAAGCAAATGGGTGGAACTAGAAAAGATCATCCTGAGTAAGGTATTCCAGAAACTGAAAGACATGCATGGTATATACTAGCTTATAAGTGGATATTGGTCATATAACATAAGCTAAACATACTAAAATTTACAGACCTAATTAAGCAAAACAACAATGTGGACCCTAGGGAACATGCTTAATTCTCATTCAGCAGGGAAAGCAGGATAGAGACTGAAAGTAGTAAAAGAGAGGGAATGGGATGGGAGCCTACCACAGATGTCCTCTAAAAGACTCCACCCAGCGGGATCAAAGCAGATGTGGAGACTTACAACTAAACTTTGGACAGAGCACAGGGAGTAGAATAAGGAGGATATAGAAGAACCCAGAGGGGACATGAGCCCCACAAGGGGACCAACAAATCGAAAACAAAACAACAACAACAAAAACCTGGGCCCAAGGTTAAAAGCAGAGACTGGTGTATCAACCAAAGACCGTCCGTACATAGAGAGGACTTATACCCTCTGCTCAGATGTAGCCCAGAGACAGCTCAGTCTCTATGTGGGGGCTCCCTAATGCAAATATATGAGACAGTCTCTGACATGAACTCTGTTGCCTGACCCTTGATCATTTCTCCCTGGTTTGGTGACCTAGCCAACCCACAGAGGAAGAGGATACAAGTAGTCCTGATAGGCTACGGTCAGACAGTAGTGGAGGACGATTTCTACTATTGGTGGACTAGGGGAGAGGGATTGTAGATGAAGAAGGAGGGAGGATGGGACCGGGAGTAGATGAGGGCGGGTGCTACAACCAGATACAATGTGAATAAATTGTAAAATATAAATAATAATAATAATAATTACAATAATAATAATAAAATAACTAAAAAAGAATGTCTGTGCAAACAAGTTTAATTATATTAGACTGCAAAATTAAGAGTAGAGTAATGTAAGGGTCACCAATAGTGTGACTACCATTTCCAGTACAATGACTTGCAAGTGTTTTCTGTTTTTCTAGAAGCAGAAGAAAAAATAACCTTTTGCACACATCTGTCTCTGAATCCATTAAATAAATTTTGGTCTCAAACCCAAGACTCATTAGGTTCCAAGACCTCATAAATTACTAACATACTTTAGTTGTAAAATGAAACTTGTTTGGAAAACAGAAAATGAAAGAGATGTACCATTACTGTTTTAGCATTACATAACATTTTGTTCATAATACACAGCAAAAATTATTGTGCAATAGAGTTAAACAATCTTCATAGGTATCAAAAGTAGGATGTAGAAGCTTTTAAAGGTCATTCCAGAAATGATTGTAACTTTTACCTTACTCATTTTCTTGCTGTAAAGAGACAGAATGATGATAGCAACTTATAAAAGAAAACACAGAATTGGAGGCTTGCTTACAGTATCAGAGGGTGAGTCCGCAGTCATCAAGCAGGGAGCATGGCAGCAGGCAGAAAGGCATGGCACTTTAGCAGTGAGAGATTATACCTGGTCTGTAGGCACAAGGCATAGAGTGACAGCGACACACCTCCTCCAGCAAGGTCACACCTCCGAAAGCTTCCTAAAGAGCCCACCAACTGTCAACCAAACATTTAAATATAAGAGCCTGTAATGGCCAAAAGATTGTAGGTGAGAGTCATCAAGGTGAATGCAAAGGAGTTAATATTTATATAGAAACTACTGAGTGCAAATGTAAAGCTTCAATACACAGCCTAAAAGATCTGTGTGGTGTGAAGTGTTAGCTACTCTACCAAGTTCATAATTAAAATTCAAATGACAGGAATAAAATATACATTTGCTTTGAGAGTCAACTACAATTTACTACAGAATGAAATATAGATACATATTTCTTGATTTTTATACTATGGCTTTTGATAGGTTCTCAGCTTCAAAAATTAGTGTATATTTTACTTAGAACATGTTATCATTCTATATTGCATTTGAGCTGACTCTTAAACTTGGAGTCACTCTCGGTGGCCTAGTGTTTGTGATAAGTTTGTCCATTCTATATGGACCTTGTTTATAGGTTTTAAGTGAATATGATCAGACAAAAGAAAAATTCTTTAGAGTTGAATGAAAAAGATTTAATAGATTATTCAAGAAAGGATTTCAATTTATTTATTATTTGGAATTCTACTGATATCTTCTGATATAATAACTCACATATGCCTAGTGAACAAACTAGAAAAATATAAACAAACTAGTAAAACAAACTAGAAAAATAGTAAACAAACTAGAAAAATATATACCTACAAATCTTTGAAAGGAAAAAACAAACATAGTAAACAAAATAGTAAACAAACTAGAAAAATATATACCTACAAAATAGTAAACAAACTAGAAAAATATATACCTACAAAATAAATAAAATAGTAAACAAACTAGAAAAATATATACCTACAAATCTTTGAAAGGAAAAAACAAACAGCTAGATGGAAGAGTAAATCATTCTTTACAAATGTTTAAATACATCAATACACCAAGTCTTCAAGTGTGTGAAATTAACCATATGTGTTTTTATTTTTTTCTAAATGTCGTAATTAGCAGAGTGATATTGAAGCCTAAGTCTATCTGAGTCTGGGTGCCACTTGTGGACATGGTGACAACGAAACTCAAATCTTACTGTACACAATCATCTATAAAATGTATTTTTGGCCAGGATTTAAATTGATAAAATGCTTCCTAACATATTTTGCTTTGTGAGTATAGGTCAGGCTCCAAATTTTGCATTATTAGAAAACATTCTGTGATAGCAGGTTCGCAAGCCTCACTAAGTTCTACAGGAGGTAGTGGTGAATGCATTTCAAAAGGAACACAGATTCCCGATTTAGGCTCAAAATCAATAGTGGACAAGATACTGCAAAACTAGGTCCTCCAAGTTCCTTAGCTACTTTATGAGATAGACTCTAGGGTATTGGAGAAAATAGTAAAAGCAGAAATAAAAATTGAAGGACACTGGCTGTGAAGGTTAGACAACTTGATGAGGGACATCTGATAACTCTTCCAATGGGTACAAGTTGAGCTTTTCAATTATTCAGTTCAGTCACCAAACATCTGACCAACAAAAGATATGTCAAAGGAGGATATTTATAAGTGTTGGAAATAAGTTACTTTTTGAGGGGAGAAGTATAGAAATTTTGGCCAGTGTGTTTGATTTATACTCTCAGTACCGTGTGTGCGTGTGTGTGTGAGAGAGAGAGAGAGAGAGAAAGAGAAGGGAGGAATATGAGAAAATCGAGAAATGTTTCACTTTATCATTAAATTTAATAAAATCTGGAAGCATAAGCATAGGTAGGATAGAGAATATTTATATTTTTCTGTAAGTATAATGTAAAATGGCTAAAATCATAAACAGAGTTGATTATATCTATTTTCCACCTAAAAATAATATTCTATTCTCATTTGTCATTACATTTTAATTAAACATTAGCAATGCATAAAATAGTGAATACTTTTACATATTATGACACTTGAACATGCCTAACTGTACAACTTTTTTTCCCACTGTGAGTTTGTGAAATTTAAAAAAAAAATATCTCTTTTATTATTTAAAATCTTCCACTTTGTGTTTCCTTCCTCCAAACCTTTTGGCTCTCCTTAAAATTCAAGTCTCTTTCTTCATTAATTGCTGTTGCACACATATATATCTATACATGTACCTACATGTACATATAATAGATATATATTTCTAAACACTAATATACAACCTGCTCTTTCTGTATAATAGTACTTGCACATAGGTTTTCAAGCCCAATTATTATATATTAGATAACCAATTAAATTGATCATCTTTAAGAAGACTATTTCTCAGATTCTCAGTATTCCTTTGTTGCCTGCAATTATTGGTATAGGGTTGATGTACTCCTGAATTTTCCCTTTTAAAGTTAGCAAGTCTATTGTTTTTTTAGTTGTTTATTCAGCTTATGATTAACTGGTAATTTTGGCAAGAGTTTAGGAGCAAAGCTTCTTACAATGCTAGAAAAACATAATCTTGCAGCAAACTCTCTGGGTCCCTGGCTCCCGTAACCTTTCTTTTTCCCCTTCCATAATTCCTGGACCTTAGCTGCAGGAATGGTTTTATAGATGTGTCTTTTGGGAATGGACTCCATGCCTTTGTATTTTGATGGCTGTGGTTTTCTATCTGTTGCAAAGGGAAGGTCATTGACAAGGACTGAGACCTACACTTGTCTGTTGGGCATAAGAATGAATGTCTAGAAAGCAGTTAGAGATAAGGTAGCATTAGTAAATTGATAACTGTAAGTTCTCAAACATCCTCCTTCCAGTGCCATATATAATTCCCCTGTTGCTGAGCATGCCTTAGGTGCAATTAAAGAGATGTGTTTTACAGTGTAGCTATGTGTGCTACTACTGCTGAACTCTCTGGTTTCTGTGCCACGGCAGTCTGTGCTGTAGTCACAAGCACCAGAGCAAGTTAGGACTGTTGCTTGCTTCTCTCCTTTGAAAGACTTCATGGCGCCTTCTGGTACCATGAAAGCTAATCCTCAGCAAGGAGGTTTTCAAATCAGTTCTTGATCAGAGGCCTCTGGGACCTGTGTGTGATGTACACGATATCCACAGCAATAGGGACTTACCTTCCACTTCTGGGGGTAATAGGAAAACACTGCAATATTTGAAAAGCACCTTCAATAAATCTGTAAATCTGACCAACAACTCAAAACAGGGCTTCTCAAGCCTACTGTTAGATAGATGGCATTGTGCCCTTGGTGGGAGCATCACCAATATAGAGAAGATTTTATTTACATATAAACATATATAGTTATATATATATATATATGTGTGTGTGTGTGTGTGTATTTATACACATACATGTTGTAGATGGTTTGGGGGTTTATAGATAGTTAAAAGAATGATTTCTTATGTTTTTTTCCTCCTTCTATATTTATTTCACTTCTACTTCCTCAGAACCCCCAAGCTTTGTCTGTTTACTCCATCAAGTAATTTGTACTCTGATATTCTCCTTCAATCATTTAAAAAAATTTACAAGAATACTATATATATATATATATATATATACATATATATTTCCTGAGATATAGATAGATAGAGATAGATAGATAGATAGATAGATAGATAGATAGATAGATAGATAGATAGATGTGAGTGTGTGTGTGTGTGTGTGCGCGTGTAAGGAATGGTGAGGGATTTCTACCAAAAATACATGACTTAACTTGACATGGAAGGGAGATGCCAGCTTTGCTACTCCAACAGTACAAAAAAAAAAAAAAGAAAATGCTGGAGGGAGGGGAGTGTGAGAAAATCTGGAAACACTGTACTTTATCTTTAACATTAATGCAAGTTGAATCCATGGGCAAGATGGAGGATACACAGTGACTGGCATATCTCCAGCTATCATCTTTGTTGGTCACACTGACTCTACAGAAGTTTAAACAGCATTTGAAAGGGCCACAATGATTTCTACTTTCAACAAGAAGTGCAAAATTAAAAAAAATCAACACAAAATGAAAGTAATATTATCTTCTATTCATTCCCAACAAGCCAAAGCATTTCTAAATTAGCAATATAATGACATAAGGAAAGTGAATGTTTTTTTTTTCTTCTTCTTCAGTTAAGACCAAACTATTTAAACACATTAAAAAAGGAGTACAAGAAATTGGATAGAAATTACCTTAGTACTAAAGTGAAGAAGAAAAAAGTCACTTTAAAAATAGTAATTTTAGAAGCTTCACTGAACATAATAACACATACTGCTATGAAATAGAAATGAACCTTTGTATAAACTCCTTAAAATATATTCTTATGAAATCAAATCAAATGGACAATGATAGTTAAGAATATTTGTTATTCTCAATGATATTTAAAAATGTATTAAATATATATATATATATATATATATATATATATATAACTCAATTGAAGAATCATGTTTAAGAATCATTTAAAATAAGGATTCGCTGAATAGAATTTAAGAAAGTTAAAATAAAAATGGAAAGAATATCAGCTTTGAAATTGAAACACAAGGGTCAATTCTGTGAAACAGTCAAGCATAAGACTTTTCCATACTAAGAAAAATAAAAGTTAGAAATGTAAAAAGGCTTTAAAAAGCTTCTGTTCATGAGCATAAGTATGGCTGTAGACGACAAGAAATTTTGCAGTCACTGAAAACTGAGCAGGATGGAAGAGTTCAGAACCCAGTGAAGTTGGATTCTATAGAGAAAAAGAAGCCTGAATATGATTTTTTTTTTCTGGTGAATTTTGTTGAACCTTGTCAACTGGATATTAGAAACATTACATTCTTTGGGCCAAGACGTACTGAAAACCAAAACCCCCAAAGTGAGACCAGCCTAAAAATCTAGAAGTCCAAACAGTTCTTACTGTGTGAATAAGTGTAATTTAGAGAAAGAAAAGCAGCCTAGGTGCAAAGGCAGAACTTAGCAGAACAAGAAAGTATTTTATAGTACAGGAATGGGGGCGGGGAGGGGACTCATGCAACAACCTTCTCTTGAAACACTAGAAAATAGGACAAAGTATTTTAAAATCGTATTATGAATGATGAATAACGGGATTTTATATAATCCTATATTAGAAAAGCGTGAAGTCAAAGTTGTAAATATAGCACTGAATATGGCTTTTTCTTCCACCCTTGCTTATTGATGACTCAAAAGCTATTACCGAGAGGTTGAAAACACAGCAGAACTTTCTCATGGGTGTAGAGTGAGGAAACAAACAAAATGAAAATCAGATCTGCCAGTGAGTGAGAGTTCTCGTACATAACTGAGGCTTGGGAATCTAAAGGGCTACAAATTATAATTAAAGCTGAACTGAAAATAAGCCAGAGAGTAAAGCCCAGCTGTGATCATTTCAAATGCTGGTTGTATTAATTAGACATGTCATATGCCTTCCAGATGAAAAAGTAAATTCTCTCTGGAAAATACTAACATTATCCAGAAGCTCAAAACATCTCTGTAATTTCACACACAGTGTGAACAAGAAAAATGGAACCATGTATATAACGGGAGGACTTTTTATAAAAACACAACATAAAAAATAAAGGCAGAATTATGGAGGAGGCATAAATTTTACATTGAGGAAACAAAGCGATGATTAATACAGGTAATATTTGAAAAGACAACATGGATAATGTAGGGTAAAAAATGGACAATACACATAAAAGTCCAACTGATAAATTTCAAACATAAGAAGCAATAGGATAAGAGCTCAAGATGCCAGTCCAAATTACATTAAAAATGCATGGTGTTTTGAGAATCAAAGCAAAAGCATCTCTGTACTGTCCTGTGTGGTACAAGCTATATGCTACATGTCGAGGTCCATAGAAAACTAGTTGATATATATGATTACAAGCAATGTGCAGCATAGTGACTGTACGATCACTATTATTTTACACTAGAATTGAACAATCAAATGAATGTCCCACAACTGTCGGAGTCAGCCTGCCCTGGGAAGGAAGACACACTTAAGGAAACAGATGTTCCTCGCGGTAATGGAGGAGAAATGGAAACAGAGTAAGTCATAAAGCTACAGATGGTTACACACAGAAAGATTTACAAGTTTTTGTGCACACGTGTGTTCTGGCAGTTGAGTGGGTCTAGAACCAACAAACGCATCTACCACCCACACACTGGTTTCTAATTCCATTGTCCCATAAGGAAACTAGAATTTCTTGCAGAAACTATAGAGTTTAGCTCTTTAAAGAATGTAATGTGGTATTTATTCAAAGTCAGAATTAAACATGACAGTTTTTATTCTATGGAGAAAATGTTTGTATTCAATATATAATTTCCTGCAATAAAATTTAATCAAAGATTTAAAAATAGGTGAGAAAGTCAATTGTCAGGAGAGTAAAAAAAAATTCATTTCATTAAAATGAAAAGGATAAAGTAAATACAGACCAGGCTTCTGAGTTGGTGCTTAATGCAAAAAATAAAAATAAAAAACTGTCTATTTAAAAATGACATCATACCATCATACAATTTCTCAGTAATTTCTCCCTTGCATATATATTATCAACAGTCTCACAAAGTGACATGAATCACTTATGAGTGTTCAAACTACTTTTTATTTCAGTGAAAAAATAAAATTTGTAAGTTAAATTTAATTAAAAAGATAATAAGCATTTTAATATGTTCATAATGTAATAACATAGATAAATTAAAAGTACTAAGGCTTCTTCTATATAGCATTATATGCCACTAAATTTTGAATGAAAAAGTAAAAGTAAGATAACAATATCTAAAACATGATACAATTAATAAATAACATTACATCCAAAAATATATACCTTGTATGTATCCATTATTTTGCTTTAATGATAAGTTCAAAGGTTCCCTTACAATGTTTTCTTTAACTGAGGAAACTGCATTGTTTCCATCAAATGTGAGAGGACTCAGGGATTTCTTTCTTGTAATCAAAAGGTGGCTGAGTTGAGTGTGCTTTACTGGACTAGACTTTTCTGCCTTTCTCTCATGGTTGACTGAATCTAGGGAAGCACTGGCTGTCACAGGACATTTAGCTTCCTGAAAGTTGTTCAGTGTGAGAGGAACCAAAAGATTTTGTAAACCTGTAGCAAATTAACGGCAAGCCCAAAAAGGAAGTAATGTAATGTTACATATTAACAATTGTAACTGATATTTTATGTAACTTAAAAATGAACAAGTTTAAATTAAATGAAACTTAGTTAGCTAAACTCAAAATACTGTATGCAGAATTTAAAACTGTAATTATTTTCATACCACAATAATTTTGTGTGGAGATATTTTCCAATGTTAATCACATAACAAAATTAGATAGGTAAAAAAAGTCAGATAAAAATTAATATGTAAAATTTCTTTACATCCATAATTTTATCACATGGAAAGTATAAAGAAGAAATACAGAAAATATGCTAAGTGTGTACTACAGGTTCTTAGAAGTAACATAGCAACAAAGGTGGTTCTATCCATGAGAAAAGAAAAACAATAAGGCTTTTCTGAAAAATCACAGATGAACCTTGACAACCTGAGGGAAACCATATTCCTGTAAAAGAGAACTCACCATTGTAAAGATGTATGCCATTTTCCCTTCAACTACTCTGTACATACCTACAGGACTGAGAAACTTGTCAAACAGTCCAGCGTGAACTTAAAGTGAAAAGATACAGTAATAGCTTCTGTGTGTTGGAGAAGAGAAGACACTGCAATTTAAATATTTAAACCAGGGTGAGAAAACAAAAGGTCTGAGAGAATGTCTCCCTGTGATCTATGCAGGAATAACATGAAACATGGGCTTCACACTATAATTTAGGAATTATGCTGCCTTACCTGCAGATTCAAGAGATTACTTTAACTGATCAAAACTTGAGCATCTCTTTAAGTGTTTCTCTGCCATTCTATATCCCTCTACAGAGAATTCTGTGTTTAGCTCCGTAACCCATTTTTTAATTGGATTGTTTGATTTATTGCTTTTTATCTTCTTTAGTTCTTTATATATTCTGGATATCAGCCCTCTGTCAGATATAGGGTTGGTGAAGATCCTTTTCCAGTCTGTAGGCTGTTGTTTTATTCTGACAACAGTGTCTTTTGCTTTACAGAAGCTGTTCAGTTTCATGAGGTCCCATTTATTGATTGTTGCTCTTAGAGCCTGTGCTGTTGGAAGAGCCTGTTCTGTTCAGCAAGTTGTCTCCTGTGCCAATGAGTTCTAGGCTCTTCCCCACTTTTTCTTCTAACTGATTTAGAGTATCTGGTTTTATGTTGAGGTCTTTGATCCACTTGGACTTCAGTTTTGTGCAGGGCAGGAGCCTACCACAGAGGGCCTCTGAAAGACTCTACCTAGCAGTGTATCAAGGCAGATACTAAGACTCATAATCAAACCTTGGGCAGAGTGCAGGGAATCAAATGAAAGAAGGGGGAGTTAGTATGACATGGAGAGGATAGGAGCTCCACAAGGACCAAATATATCTGGTACGAGGGTGGGATTGGGAGGGAATGAGGGAGTGGGATACAGCTGGGATACAGAGTTAATAAAATGTAACTAATAATAAAAATTTAGAAAAACTTGAATAATCTCTACCTATTGTTGTCAGAAAGAACATTTTGGTCATTATTATGTTCTGCTTAGATCCCTCATCATTCACACCTCACCACTGCTGAGCACTCCCCTGGAGCCTGTTGTCTGCTTCAGGGCATCTTCCCACTGTCCACAAGTTACTTAAGTCATTCTGAGAAATGATGAACATGACAGCTAACTTATTTATGGAGTCTCTGAAAACATTTTATAGAAACAGGATGAAATTATGGCTATAAGAAGCTGAGGGGACAAGAAGAGGGGAATGAGATGTTGGTCAAAGTACCAAGTAGTTGAGTAAGTAATACAGAAAAACTATTGGTGTCCTTTTGCACAGAAAGGTGACTGCAGTTAACAACATTGCACCATACATTTTCAAACAGATAGAAGAGTTTTAATGTCTGCACCAGAAAGAAGTGATAAGTGTTTTAGATGATGGATGTTTTAATTAATCTTAAAGGATTCCATACACAACATAAATACGAGTTGAAGCATTTATGTTGTACCCATAAATATACACAGTGTTCATGTATAAATGAGAAAAAATTAAGAATTACCAGTCTATTTCAGGTGAAGAATGGTCATGCTTCTTACTGCTGCCTCTTTAGATGTTCCAGTCCCCAACTTCACCTATAGTGGTGGTGGTGGTGGGAGGAGATACCAAATAAAATACTAGAGAAAAAAAAAGGGGGTGTGCAGGGAGGTTAATGGTCAGAAACAAAGACTCACCAAGAGACTGACCTTACCATGAAACTTTAGATTTGGTTATTCCTCAGACTTTCTGCGCTCACTGGATCCCAGCACTGGATGATAAAAGGCACAGGCCTGACCCAAACAATCCTAACATAAAGAAGTTCACACTATAGGATTCAATTAATGTCAGTTTCATGAACTGGCCAAACAAATTCCATGTTTGCCTTTCGTGTGGAAGGCTTATTGTTTGGAATGGGCTTCGTAAACTTCCTCGGGGATGGAAGTGTCTTGTATTTAAGTTGAGTGCTGATTATGTGAGGCTTCTATGTTTTTACAGCTTGATTTCTTATTTACATCTGAATTGCCCATTATGCCATATGTAACTATTTATATTAATGAGGGGGGGAGAACAGAGAAATGATGTTTTTAATAATAAGAACGTTGTCAGTATTATGAAGTCGATACTATTGACTGCTTGTTAGTCTCTATTTTGCATACCTTGTTACCTTTGTTAATCCTCTGTTAAAACTAGGGCAGTATAAAGAATTATTAGTCCTACTTTACTGGGGAGAAAATTATACAAGTGGAGAGTTAACTAATGCTCAGGAGTTGTAGATAGCTAAAATTGACCATTTGTTCATTTGTTTATAAAATCCGACTTTTTTCCTTTCACACATCACAGTCACGAGAGAAATTAGAATCATTAAACACACAGGCTTTGTGATTCGACACAGGAAACTGACACCTGTTCACCTAGAAAGCTTGGTAGATGTTGCTTAATACCAGGATGTTCTGTTGTTGCTCTCTGGCGCCAGCCCAAACCTAAACTACCCGGACTCCTGAGCATTGGTTTAAGTCAAATGAAGCCATCTTCATGAAAAGGTCCCATGTACTTTGCCAAAGAGTCTGCGATTATGCTTATTAGGAGTCTTTACCTCCAGGTCCAGACACTTGAACTTTGGTACTTTGCAAAAGACATGTAGTTTACAAGGGAGTTTCAATGTACATAAGAAGGGGTTCTGTTGACTGAGAAACAATGCTTCAATTATTGACAAATTTATGAAAATTTAACAAAGTCATTAAACTCAGCCAAGCTGCCGTTAATGCGTAAAGAAAAAATAAAAAGGTTTGGATAAGCAAAATCGGAACACAAATAAAATATCCTTGTCATCTCATTAAAATATAGATTCTGAAACAGAGAAGGTCAGAGACCTGACTCTATTTCATGTTGTGTCTGCAACGGCTAGTGTGTGTATTTATAATTAAGTTCAGACATCTCATTAATTCAGTACTATTTTTGAAGTTCTGTAGTCTAGAGACTTAAACATATTATAGTACTAGTAATAATGTCAAAATATTGAAAACGTGGAGACAAAATTATAAAAATAAATACTAACATCTGATCATTGAGGATGAATGTCTTAAAATTAAAACAACAATTTGAGTGTATATCCCCTATTCCCATCACATTCTATAGAGTTGGTTGGCCTGACCCTATCGTGCTTAATTTTACATCAAACAAGTCATAAGTAATGAATTTTAACCTGAACACGGCAGCTCTGAAACGTCCCGTCTTATTATTTTAAAGTGTACAAACATTAAAAAAAAAATTAAAGCAAGTATTACTGCGTACACCCATAGTTTATGTCATGATTAAAGATAATGGTTTAAAGTACTTAAAAAATTAATTATAAGTTGACATCAATAAGGCACCTTAAAGAAATGTTCTCTCAAAGGAATACGTCTGATTTGTATAAAAAGCCATTAATTGCAAGGACATGCTGCCTACGTGAGCCATATCTACAGTGCAAATCCAATAAACCCAAATCCAAGGATGTATAAACATCCAACCATTAAAAAACAAGGAAATTTGCAGGCAAAATGATTGGAACTAGAAAAGATCTTGAGGTAACCCAGAAGCAGAAAGACACACATAGTATACTCACGTATAAGCGGATATTAGCCATATAATACCGCATAACCATACTACAATCCACAGATCTAAAGAAGCTAAATATCAAGAAGCCCCTTCGGGAGGATGCTTGACTTTCATTCAGAAGGGCAAATAGAATAGACACTGGAAGCAGGTGAAGAAAGGGAATAGGATGGGCGCCTACCATAAATGTCCTCTGACTCCACCAAGCAGAGAATTGAAACAGATGCTAAGACGCACAGCCAAACTGGCCAGAGCGCAAGGAATCATAGGAAAGAGTGGGAGGACAGAAGGACCCAGAGGGGACAGGAGTTCCCTGAGAAGACCAACAGATCCAACAATCTGGACGAAGGGTGCCTGAGGAGACTTATGCACCAATCAAGGACCATGAATGGAGAGGACATAGACCCCTGCTCAGATGCACAAATAGGCAACTTGGTCTCCATGTGAGTATTCTAGTAAGGGGAGCAGGGGCTGTGTCTAACATGAACTTGGTTGTGTGTCCTTTGATTATTTCCCCTTGATGGAGGTGGGGTAGGGGGAGCACATTGTCACGCCACAGAGGAAGAGGATGCAAGCAGTTTGAATGAGACTTGATAGGCTGAGATCAGATGGTAGGGGAGGAGAGCTCCCCCTTTCTGAGAAATAGGGGAGAGGAATATGGGGGCAGAGAAGGAGAGAAAGAAGGATCAGGGAAGATGAGGGAGGGGTCTACAATCAAGATGTAAAGTGAATAAATTATATAAAATAAATTTAAATTAAAAAAATTGTTATTACAAAAATATAGAATTAAGAGCTTTTTAATTCATTTTAATGTGACAAGTATGTGAACATCCATAGGTAAAACATGCACAGGTACCAAGTATCTGTGCAGTTTGCTACCATAGCTGACTTTATAATGTGTTTACAATTTCTTATATTTCCAGTTTGAAATATATATATAAAATTAGAAAAGGAAAGTAATGATTTTACTAAAATAATACAAAGATTTCTGTATTATTTACTACTATGCTTTAATAAAATGTTTTCTCCTTCCTTACCTAGTTAGCTAGTAATGTCAGTCTTCTGTTATTTTAGCAAAGATAAATAAAACTGAGAATTAATGTAAGCAAGGAAGAGTCCGGACACCACGACCTTAATCTGGATATGTCTCTGGAAACATTGGAAGCTTCTTGATGTTTCATCTTCTGAAGAGATTCTTGCTCTTTCCTGATTCATTTGCCCCTAAGCTACTACATCCTTCCACTTTCTACTCAGTTGACAGTTTGAAGTGTTTATGTATCCCAGGTGTGAAAACAAAACAGAGTAAGCAGCATCATGATGCTGGCTGAGGTAGAATACAAAGTTAATACCATTTTAGTCATATTTCTGAGATGACTTTAGCAAGTCTCACTTTGCCCCAGCTTTCTACTACTTAGGTGAAAACGGCTGCTGCTCTCGTGTGGACAGAAGATCCTTGCACCTCAAGGCATATTTAATTATTCATAGTCTTGCATAGCCAAAGCTAATTGCTCAACAATCCCTAACACATTTTTCTTTTCCTTAGGCCCACTCTGCTCTTGCCACTGCTAGAGATTTAGCTTTGCTTCCCTTTTCTTCTCTGCGTGAATTCTCCCTGGCCTCTCTCTAATCTATATATCCTTAAAATCTTTTAATACTTCATTTTTTTAATACAAAGAGATTACATCTATGCCCAGTTATGTCCGTAGATGTGCACATCCCAATTTCTGCCAACGCTTAAAAAGGAAAAGGAGCTTCTGATGAACAGAACTCTTTCGAATGAGAAGGTGTCTTAGTGGCAAGCATTTTGCAGACTTTTTCTTCCACTTACAAATGTTCTTTCCTCTTACACACAGAACTCTCCACAAAGGAGATGAATATTTCTGTATAATTTCAGCCTCCTCTAATGTACCCCAATGATGCTCAAATGTCCTTAAACTCACTTCAAAGCCACCTAGGACCTCATTAGACATGTAGATTGGTGGACATTAATCTGAAAAAGTAAGCATTTCTTGGTGACCCTAATACAAATTGAAATTTAAAAACATCCAAATGTAGTGTGCATCAACATGGAAAGATGTATCATGCATAAATTTGAGATACATTTATATATGGTCAGGTTATATTAATGAATCTTCTTAATCCTGAATATTGAAATAGGAAAAAAAAAAAAAAACAACAACAACAACCCAGAAAATCTTCATGATCAGAAATTCCTAAAGCCTGGAATCCCTGAAGATCAAAGTCCTGATAATTCTAAAAGAGACAGTATTAAATGTTTTTAAATGCCATTTTTTTATGTCTTACAGGGGACTTGAGAAACATAAGAGCATTACATATCACTGTACAAAAGAAAATAAAGAATGGTAAGCCGTATTTTTGCAAGAAACCATACAAGCATTCTTTTTTCAGTCACAGAGGTATAAGCAATGAGAAGATGTTCATATAAAGAAGCCAAATGAGTGAATCATGTAAATGTAAACCACAGCTTAGCCATTGTGTGTTGTGGCCCTTAAATCTGCACATCTAATAGACACTTTTATTCTTCAGAGTAGACTCAACAAAATCCAGAAGCAGAAAGTGCCACAAATGCAGCAGAGTCCCTCTACAGTTCACAAGCCAGGAGCTGTAACATCCAAAGCAGAACAAGCAAGGCTTCTCTGGACCTGGGAGGGACCCAAATTCAAATTCTATGTTATTCCCAGAGCCTGGGTGAGTTGGATAGTTTGCTCACACCTGAAAAGGAACAACCCCATCTTTACAAAGCCCTTTCCACAACAATGGAGAGTTTGTTTTGGGAGGATTTCCACACATGGGATTCTATTCTTTCTATCTAGTCATACCCTTCTGAATTTCTGACTCTAAACTCTGGCTTTCTCTACAGGCCCAATTGTCCTGGGGTTCCTATGAAGATGGTGTAAGGAGGGAGAGTTCTCAGCAGCCAGTGACCAGCATAGGGTAGAGAATCAGGCTTTGGCAGAAGAACAGCCTCAGCCTGGTCCTTTGAGGAACTCTGCAAAAGGAGTAAAGGACACAGCGGGCTTCCACACGGAGGCAAGGGACCAGGCCTGCAAAACGTTTCAGTCAGTCACTCACTAATGGGCATGATCACTGAGAATTTCAGCATGGGAATGTACCTGTTCAATAAAAAAATTCTTTAGGAAAAAATCAACTGAAACAGCAAGTTTGCAGCATGTTGGTGAACCCAATCTCTACAGTAGAATATGACTGCTACAAGCTTAGAAATGAAACCAGTGCAGTTGGATGTGATAACTATAAGTAGAATATGAACAAAGTCCTGAACTAATGTTACATAACTTTTCTGCCTGCAGCAGCCTTTCAGTGATGGGCATTTTTACAGTGTTACATATGCTGAAAATGTAGAGTACTGAACACATATTTCACAACACGCATTTTTACAGGCCTCCCTATAAACCACATCTCTAGCTAGCCAGAAAACATCTAAATTATTCAACTCAAGCCTAAATATTTTATTTTAGGATATGTAGAAATCTAATATTGAATGTCAGTTACCTTTGATAAGTACTAGGAAGAGTTTTATATTTCAATTTAAATTGAATGGAATTTTGAATTTGAACGATTTTCAATTCTGAGGTAAACGTATCCCAGAAAATAGAGAACTTTGATAACTTAAAATTAGCAAATCAGATTTTTAAGGTAGGAGGATCATAAATTTTCGTTTCCTAGGAAATCTATTGTCTCTGTCCATTGAGATACAATCAAGGGAATTTTCTAATCATTTCTTATCTTACTACAAGGGATGAAAAGTTCATGTTAGTTTTGCCATGGTAATTATTCTGATTATTGGTGATCTTTGAAATCAATGATTTAGATTTGTCTTTGTTTTGAATGACTACAAATAAAAGCCTTTTATTTTTTCCTTTTTATTTATTTATTTTTATTGATTACAATTTATTCACTTAGTTTCTTAGCTGTAGCCCTCTTCCTCAACCCCTCCCAATTTCACCCTTCTTCCTTCTTCTCCTCCCATCCTTCTTCTCCTCCAGTCCACTGACAGGGGATATCCTCCTCCCCTTTCATCTGAACCTAGCCTATCAGGTCTCATCAGGACTGGCTTCATTGTCTTCCTCTGTGGCCTGTTAAGGCTGTCTCCCACACTCAGGGGGAGGGGATCAAAGAGCCAGCCACTGAGTTCATGTGAGACACAGTCCCTGTTCCCCTTGCTAGGGAACCCACTTGGAAACTGAATTGGCATGGGCTATATCTGTGCAGGGGTTCTAGGTTACCTCCATGCATGGTGCTTGGAGTATCAATCTCAGTAAAGACCCTTGGGCCCAGATTTTTTGGCTTTGTTGGTCTCCTTGTGGAGCTACTGTCCCCTACAGGTCTTTCTATCTCCCCTTTCTTTCCTAAGATTCCCTGAACTCTGCCCAATTTTGGCTATAAGTCTCAGCATCTGCTTTAATACCCTGCAGGGTAGTCTTTCAGAGGCCCTCTGTGGTTGGCTCCTATCCTATTCTGTTTTCCCTCTCTTTTGATGTCTATCCTTTTGCCTTTCTGAATGAGGATTGATCATCTGACCCAGGGTCCTCCTTCTTGCTTAGCTTCTTTAGGTGTACAGATTTTAGTATGTTTATCTTATATTATATGTCTTATATTCACTTATGAGTGAGGCAAAACCATACAATGGAAAAAGACAGCATCTTCATCAAATGATGCTGGTCTAACTGGATATCTACATGTTGAAAAATGCAAATAGAACCATATTCATCACCCTGCACCAAACTAAAGTCCAAGTGGATCAAAGACCTCAACATAAAACCAGACACACTAAACCTGTTAGAAGAAAAAGTGGGGAAGAACCTTGAACTCAGTGGCACAGGAAACAACTTCCCTGCACCATGAGCACAGGCTCTAAGAGCAACAATTGATAAACGGGACCTCATGACACTGAAAAGCTTCTGTAAAGCAAAGAACACTGTCATCAGAACAAAATGACAGCATACAGACTGGGAAAGGATCTTCACCAACCTTGTATCTGACAGAGGGATATATATATATATATATATATATATATATATATATATATATATATAACTCAAGAACTTAAAAAGCAACAAATCAAGTAATCCAATGGGATACAGAGCTAAACAGAGACTTCTCATTAGAGGAATATCAAACGGCCGAGAAGCTCTTACAGAAAGGCTCAATACCCTTAGTCATCAGGGAAATGAAAATCAAAACTACCCTGAGATTTCACCTTACACCCATCAGAATGGCTAAGATGAATAACTCAAGTGACAACACATGCAGGAGAGGATGTGGAGAAAGGGGAACCCTCCTCCACTACTGGTGGGAATGTAACCTTGTACAATCACTCTGGAAATCAATCTGGCATTTTCTCAGATACTTAGGAATAGTGCTACCTCAAGATCCAGCTATACCACTCTTAGGCATGTATCCAAATATGCTCAAGTATACAAGGACATTTGCTCAACCAGGTTTGTAGCAGCTTTTTTCACGATAGCCAGAATCTGGAAACAACCCAGGTGTCCTTCAACTTAGGAATGGATACAGAAATTGAGGTAAATTTACACCATGGAATACTACTCAGCAATTAAAAACAAGGAAATCATGAAATTTGCTGGCAAATGATGGGAACTAGAAAAGATCATCCTGAGTGAAGTATCCCAGAAACAAACAAACAAAAAAAAAACACACATGACATATACTCACTTATAAATAAAAGCCTTTTAAAATATAATTTTGTACTGAATATTTTTATAATCTTATTTTTTTAACATTTAAAGTTACAATAATTCAAAATGTTTATTTAAAGTTGTTTCAGTCTACTTGGTGTTCATGTTGGGCATTCACTATATTACATGCACTATTTTTTGTTTTTCTCCCACCCTCTCCAATAAAGAAAATTTAAATTATTTTCTTTAACTTTATCCAAGACAAAAAGAGTATCACTAAAGTTATTTAAATTTATGCATACTTATAACTTTCTAAAGATAATATATCATACCTAGTTTCAATTAAAGTACTTAAAGTCCCTGTATAATATATGCAGTGTCAGAAAAGCAATTTAGGAAATGAACTCTAATGTTGTATGAGGCTGCTGCACCACTTCCTGTTAAAAAGTTAGGTTTATCAATCAGTATTTGGAGTAATGGCAATATTCATTCTGTGTAAAATACCACACTGTGTGTTTACAGGGGAAAAATCCCCTCTCAGCATTTTTGCATTGTATATGGTGATATTTTGGTGTGAAGAGTATCAAAAGACAGAGAAGAAAATATTTCCTTTGGATACCCGAGGAGAGTAAACTAAACATGGCAAGAATAAGACTGATGAAACTAAGCAAAAGAGAGGAACCTCAAAGCAGGAAGAAAGGTATTATTTTGTATCATTCAAGGAGATAGATTCTTCACAAAGGCAAACATCATAAATCTTACAAATAACCTGGGGGTAGGAAAATTTTAAATATAAATTTCACAAAATAACCAATAACCATCTCTTGTCTTGAAACTATAACTGCAGGGTTTTTCAGAGCTAAGTGCTACATGGGACACTATGTTACAACTCCTCTAACAGGAGTCAGGAGAGGAGGATACTCATGTGTCGGCTTTACAGACCCTGAGGCTTTCATTGGGAGGCTTTTACAAACACTGTTGCACTTCTGGATGAGGAGTCTTGACAGGCTCTAGAATAGATATCAAGAATTGGGCAATTGTCATCCTCAATCCTTCCCTAGCTTTGCATTTGTCATGTGCAAATCTATATAGAAAGCCTATCTCAGAAGACAATGTCAAAAGCACTTCAAATAGAAATGTTTGAAATTTCAAAAGACTTAAATGAAGTTGGGTAGCTTGGCCTCATTTTCCTGGTCACCAAAGTCTTTTCAGAGAATGAAAGCCTTCATTTTAGTCATGGACTCTATGTAAATTAAAAGAATCTTCTCATAAGACATCTGTTTTAATTAAAGCTGTGAAGTAGAAAGTGTCACTGAAATAACAAAGCTATCTCTTTGCTCAGCTTTCTAGCTTGCAGGTATCTTCCTGAATTTAAAATCAGGATTGCTGAAATAATATAAGCAACTCTGTGGTGGATTTCTCAACCCTCTGAAATATGGAAAAACACTCACATTTGAATATGTTTGTGTTTTAAATATCTACACTACCTTTCTAAAAAACTAGCTTTTTTCTTAAATATTCTGCACAGTTTTGTTTTTACAGTAAATATTTGTTAATATACTATATTTTAACTACTAAGAACTGTGGGAAATAGTAAGAGCTGGAGAGGACAGGAACTCCACAAGGAGAGCAACAGAACAAGAAAATTTGAACACAGGGAACTTCCCAGAGACTCATACTCCAACCAAGGACTATTCATGGAGATAACCTAGAACCCCTGCACAGATGTAGCCCATGGCAGTTCAGTGTCCAAGTGAGTTACATAGTAATGGGAAGAGGGACTGCCTCTGACATAATCTGATTGGCCTGCTCTTTGATCACCTCCTCCTGAGGGGGGAGCAGCCTTACCAGGCCACAGAAGATGACAATGCAGCCACTCCTGATGAGAACTGATAGTCTAAGATCAGAAAGAAGGAGAGGAAGACCTCCCCTATCAGTGGACTTGGGGAGGGGCATGCATGCACAAAGGGGAGGAAGGGTGGGGCCGGGAGGGGAGGAGGGAGGGGCTTATGGGGGGATACAAAATGAATAAAGTGTAATTAATAATAATAATAAAAAGTAAAAAAGAAAAAGAACTTTGTCCTTACCTGAAGATTCCAGGTAGACATTGGTAGGGACAGTGACAGGTCAAGAGAATGATGTGGAACTAGGTATTTTATCTAAAGTATTTGTGGAAAGCAAGAATGCTATCCTGGCTACAGCCACAGAGGAAGCAAGGTCAAGTGGGGAAAAACAAATCAGGGCTGTGGTGATGACTCAGTGACAGAATGCTTGTTATGTAAGCATGAGAACTACACTGTGATCACAATAAACCACAGAAATGCTAGGTAAGCATAGCACCCTGTTGCAGTTCCAAAGGCAGAGTGAGTAGACTAGTAAAATCAAGAAGCTCTGGATTCAATTGAGAGGCCTTGCCTCAATGGAAAATGTAAAGAGGCATAGAAGAAAGCTGCTGACATTAGCCTATTACCTTCACACACATAGGTGCATGTGCTGCACAAACACATGCACCTACACAAATGCTTACACATACACATACACGCACATATACCATAGAGATGTACACACACACAGGTAAATAAACGAGAAAACAAACTTAGTGTGTAAATCCAAAGGCTTAGAGAAAACCAGAAAAAAAATATCAAAGGATGGACCAGAATCTTCAAAATAACAAGGTAACAAGATGGGTGTGAAACCTGTACAACCACGTCCTGAGTGTCCTGTATCACTTTTATCTGATGCTAAGTCATGCATCAACATTCAAAAGATCAAATCAAGGAAAGAATATGAAGTCAGAGTAAACAGGCACAAAGCAAGTTTGAAATCTATTAAGTTAGGGAAATTGGTAAAGTCTTCTAAACTACGACACTTTATATGTTTTAGTGAGGAAAAGTACTTGTATAATTTTCTGTGTGGTACATAAACAGATTTCATAGTGTCATTTTAATATTAAATTTTTATCTCTTTGTACACACATCAATCTCCTGTTGCTAGTTAAATTTGATTTTGCATAAAAATAAACACACTTTGACGTCTTAAACTAATGCAACTTTCCATGATTTCCATAATATTCATCAATAGAGCAATCACAGTTGCTGTGAAGATGGTCTACCTCAGATATGCTCCCTAATTCACCATCTACTGAAAACAAATTCAAGATGTAACCAAATAGAGAGAATTCTATTAATTAAAGAGTTCAAGGTTATCTACAGTGGTATGGTGGTGAAATTTCTGACACAATGTGATTGCTGCTTCCATTTATCAAGAGTAACAAAAATCTGTGTGCATGACATAATTTTATTAATGCAATCCATACTTCCCCTGAGTTTTCTAATAATTTTAAGTTTGACATGTAAGGATACTCACACATTTATTAATGAAAATAAAGACAATTTAAAAATTTTAATATATGGAAGATTATCTTTCTAAACTCATGTGTAATTTTACTTATTGATGTTCTGACATCAGGTATTCTCGTCATCCTTGTCATTATGCTTACTCAAAAGGAAATAAAAGAAAAATAGCAGGTGCCATAAAAAGTATCATAAGAAAAACAAGTATATGAAAAAAGTTAGAAAAAGGTATATGATATACCAAAATGGAGAATGTAAAATTCATTTGATTGTGCTCCTAATATATTGTAGCCCTCTCCACAAAAAAATAAAAATTAAAAATAAAAACACCAAGTTCATTGCAGGAGCATTGTGATGGGAATATCAAGAATGTCCCATCATCTTACCCCTACCACACAAAGCCTTTCATTCAGAGTTCAATTTTTCCTTACATTTTCTAAGAATAAGATCTTTATGACCTAAAAGTTACTAAAGCAAAAAACAATTAAAAATATTTTGACTACTGACAATAGGCAACATACAATTGTCCATAAAAGAAATGTAATTGCTTGTTATCCTAAGTATGCTGGTTCTTAATGAAGTATATAAAAATGTCTTCCTGTATTATCCAAGACTTTGTTAATATAATAATATAAAACTAATATATATATGTGTGTATATGTGCATATATATATATAAATTTTGTATTCTTCATTAAAATTGACAAAAGATAAGAAATCAAAACCTCACTGTGGATGTTTACCATCCATCCACATCTGTAAATAAAGCAGAAGTGATTTATACTCACAGCAATTCTATGTATGAACTCACCTTCTGATTTTTGAATTATGCTTCTTAAAATATATTGAATCAATTTTGAAGAGTTATATGACAGTGAAGAGCCTTGAAAGTGTATCTGATTCACCCTGTTGGCTTCAGCTGCAAAGGCATAAAAGTCATGCTGGACAGGTGAGTCCTATTATTCAATAACCACACAGAAGCAAGATCTACGTGTTCTGTTTTAAATGAGACCATTTTTTTAATTCTATGACCTTTGCTATCAAAGCAGCCCTCAATATATGTGACTGGGTTTGTGCTGCAGTTTTGTAAGTTGATTTATTCAGTGGAAATAGAGAACAAAATGATATTGTACATTTAGAATTTTATCTGGGAGCTCCATGGAATGACATGAAATGATAAGAACTCTCAGTAAAATTCTCTCTGTATCAAAATTAATGTCCAAATACTAGGCACATAGTAGTTCTAGTTTTCCTTTGAAGCAAACTAACCATTCACTTATTCACATTGATCTTTTTCTGTATTATAAGATTGTTGTTTCAAGCTTAAGTATTTAGCTACAGTGTCCTGCCTCAGCTTTACATTTTTAGAAATAAATTTTGAGATGTTTTTGTACCTTGATGTCAATATACTGATTTCCATTAGTATTTTTTGGATGCAATTTCCTTAGTAACATAAAACAGTAGACTCCTTATCTCAGAGACTTATCTCTGGGCACATGTTAGCATTACAGAAAACTGTTAAAAAGAATAATCTGCATTAAAAATTTTTTCCCTGGCTGAGAAAGAATGGAATGCTTTTGTAACTGTGGAAATAAATCATCTAAATTCACAAAAAAGGGGGTATTGGTGATTCCTCCTAAACATTTCTCATTACCATAGCCCAGTGAACCTGCCAAGAGAATGACAGGTGTCCCTCACAACTCCTGTTACAGTTACCACTCTGTTGGCGTGAAACAAGCAAACCAAACACTCTCTGACCAAAAGCAACTGGGGAAGGAAAGGGTTTATTGGGCTTTCCCCTCACAATAGTCACAGCTGTGGGTGGTCACAAGCCATCACCAAAGGTATTCAAAGCAGGAACTCAAGTAGAAACCAAAGCCACTGAGGAATACTATCTGGCTCGCTCTACTGGCTATCTTACACTGACCAGACTTGCCTACCTAATGAAAATGCTACCCACAATTGGCTGAGATTTCCCATCTCAATTATCAATAAGACAGTCTCCCACAGGCCAGTCTAGTAAAGGCAAAACTAAACTGATATTCTTTCTTCCAGATTGAAACTAAGTCATATCAAATTAAAAATAAAACCTACCAAGACACCCCATTCTTGGTCAGCTTTTGGCCTCTTTTTGGAGAATATGTCACTGGTGCGTGATCCCAACACTCATTCATTGTCCATTATCTCCTCAGTCTTGAGTCTTTACTGCCTTCAAATCCAGAACATCACGGAAAACTCTTACACACTGTGAAGTTCAACTGCCAGTTTAAGATACACCTTTGGCTCCACTGACCAATATCTTCTATGTGCTGACCGTAGAAAATATGTCCTACTCATGGAGGACACTTAATGATGTTGATTTCTTTATTAAAAAGATGATTCAGCCAGCCTTGATGAGACCTGATAAGATAGGGTCAGGAGGAAGGGGAAGAGGACCTCCCCTGTCAGTGGACTAGGCAGAGGAGGAGAAGAGGGAGAGTGGATGGGACTGGGAAGATATGAGGGAGGAGGCTACAGCTGGGATAAAAGGTGAACAAATTGTAATGAATAAAGATATAAATGAATTAAACTTAAAAGGAAACATTTCATTGATTCTATGCAAGCTTCCCGTCATCACCGCAATCCCATTCATCTTCCCTTCTCTTCATATCCACCCTCTGTCCTTGCAATCCACCCCCCTGCAAAATAAAAAAAAAAAAATTTCAAAAATAAACAAATAAAACAAAGCATAGAAAAAATATTACTGCAGAAGCTGCAGTGTGTCTCAGTGTGTCCCACAGTACACCCCGTTTCCACACATCTTTACTTGTTCATTGCAGTGAGTCATTGATCAGGTTCGAGGCCTCCGGCTTCTGCTACACCATCAATACTGCATCCTCACCAGGATTCATCCGGGTTATTCTTGTGTTGCCCTGTGTCATGGAGATCTTGCAGCTTTGGATCTGCAGGACCGGCCCTTGCACAGGCTACATCAATGAGCGCTAGAGGGCTGGCCCTGCCGCTGGTCTGCCAAGTGGTGTGAAGGGGTGTGGGAGCAGGAGGATGCCCTCTGCTCCCATTCTCCTCACCTCCTGAGGCAGTTGGGAGAGCTGGCCCTAGATGCATGAGAGTGGGCCAGCTGACCCTGCCCCTCCCCAGCTGCAGTGCTGGGGAGAAATGTTGATTTCTTTTTTAGCACAAGTAGTTTTCAGCCCCAGCTAGGTGAAATCCATCTTCCTAGAAGCTTCCACATCACTGGCGCTGCTCTCTAGTTACTTACATCTGAATTTTCAGTTCTGGAGGAGAAGCAGCCACGTATTTCAATGCTAAACATCATATGAACGGTCCCAATAGAGTTCTTGCTTCTCTTTGAAACTTCATAAGCCAGGCCTCCACTGTCTAAATTCCACTCAGTACTGTCTTCCAAGGTCTTTCCAGAACATCAACAACTTTTCCAGTTCAAGATTCAAAGAACTTTCACAATCTTCCCACAAAACATCATGGATAGGCCCATCACATCCACACTGCTGGTGCCAAATTCTGTCCCAGCTTCATTATATTTAGGAGAAATACTGATGATTAATATTACAAATTTCAGCCGAAGTTCACAATAATCAGATTTAGGAACCAGCACTCTTAGGTAGAGATTTTTACTTTTATTTTTGGTCCATATTGAATTTTTAAATCTTTTTAGTGTTATTTAATAGTGTTAACATTAACAAAGATGGTCTTTTTTGACTAACCAACTGAAGACTAGGCCTAACCTTTTTGGTAAAAACATACCAAGTTATAACCTTTTATGCGACTTCTAATGATCTAGTCTACAACAAAGACTATTTGTTGTACTTTCTTTTAGTTTGACTATATTTACTCCAAATGCACCAGTGTTTTTGGTAAATTAAGATTAAACAGCATATCTAGACCAATTAGAATAGTGAAAAATTACTTATTAAAGTGTTGAAACAGACAAGTAGTTCTATTTGCGAGCCCCTTTATGGCAAATGTTCCATATGGTGATTTTAACTCAGCATGACTGCTTCTCAGGTAAATACATTCCTTACCCTACGGTCTTTCATTGTGCTGTCAGGCCTACATGGCAGACTACATGGATTGTAAGACCTTTTCTCTAAGTTAAAGTTGATCTATTTCCTATATTGTCGTTTCCATAAATGTTTAAAAAAAATCAAAAAGTTAAAACTGATGGACAATTAAGAGTAAATTGGCCTGTACAATAGCTCAGAAGGTAAATGTAGGTGATTGCTTTGAACCTAATAACCTCATCCTAATCTGAAGAACACAGAACCAACTACCACACTTAGTTCTCTGACCTCCACACATAGAGTACACACACACCAAATAAGTCATAAATGAATATAAATTGCTAACTTAAATGAATTAAAAATAAAAATGAACATAAAGTCATATAAAAACACTAAAAATAGAATGTGCTTAAAAGGGAGTCCACACTCTTCTCTCCCTTTAACAAGTAGTTTTTCAATATCTCAGAATTAAACCTAAAGCTGCTTCTTCCAGGAATTTTCTAAACTGAGCCTTCCAAGTTGAATTATACAGTGAGCTTTATGGGAAAGAGAAGATCATCCAGTGGAGTGCTTGTCTTCCTCTACCTACTGGGTTTGTCACCGTTGCCCATCATGTGTGCTCTCTCTAGAGATACTCCTTCTGACGAACAGAGGAGTCTTTTACCTCTCTCTTCTCTTTCTGTCCTCACCCACCTGGCTGAAGGACTCCTGTTCATCACAAGCTGCTGGAGTCTGAGAGACATAGGTTAAAGTTATTCAACATTATTATTATTTTTTCATTCTGCAGTGTTCTTAAATCTGTTTCTGTGTATGCATTCACTTCTTTAGATTCCCACCAAATACTGAGAATAAAAATCCTTGGGAAATATTAGTAATATCCCTCCCTTAGAAAACAATGTGACAGATTTTCTCTTTTTGTAATCTAGAAATAAACTTGACAGAAAACACCACAAGTGTGAAGGTACAAACACACTTGTAGATATATACACACACATATATATATGTATATATATATATATATATATATATATATATATAGAGAGAGAGAGAGAGAGAGAGAGATACCTTACTCTCTAATATTGTCTTATGTCTCTAATTTTTTGTAATTTTTATATCATTTCTGTTCCCAGATTTTCAAAGTATGTTTGAAAAGTGTATTTTTTCCACCGTATCTTATTTCTTTCATACATACACACAGCCGTCATATTATCACAACTACATAGGTAGTGCATATAGAAGTGTCATAGCTTTCTAATACTTCTCTAAAACCTGTTTCTAAACTTTCATCCAAGGTGAACGTTAAAAGAGAAATTAAAAATATACATGACTTAACTTAGCTAATGTACAATTTTTCTGAAAATACAAAGTTCAGGGGAGAATCTCAAGGGTTTTCTTCCTCATATGTTTGAGTATTTAAACTCTACTCTAGAGAAAGATTTTGTGTGTGTGTGATTTTATGTAGCATAAAGTTAACATTTATGGCACATCTCAGTAAAGCTGTGTTAGAGGAAAACCACCATTCAGAATGAGAGGCACCTTGTTTCTACCAAGAAAATTGTGGATGGTCTTCTCTCTCCCTGTAAAATTTATTCTATATTTTCATGAACCATAAAATCACCTTAAAATCTCATACTAATGTCAATAATGGCACCTTTTAAATAGTGCTAGCAAGTGTAAAAGTACAAAACCTCTCTGGAGTCTCATATAATATGCAAAATAAATTATTATGCCACTTCATTTAGTGAACATTAAGTCAGCCTCTTTAGTTACTCATGCCATCAGTTTATTTCACTCAGCTGAATAGTTCAATAATATTTTCATTAAATATTTATTTGAGTACTCACACACTTCAAATGAAGGGTGTATCCACTGACAGTCAAGACAGTCTCCCGGCTGATATCGGAAGTCATTTTGTTGGTGTGCTCATTTGCTATGGCTTACAATGATGGTTTCCATTAGCTTTAACTGTCACATACCTGACATTATAACAAAGACCGCCCGTCATGTGTTATACTTTTTAAATTTTATTCTTTCATTGTGAAATTATTGACTGTAGATGATTAAATGCATTTAAAAACTTAAGGTCACGGGATGCTAATTCAGCTAAGAAACCCTATTCGCACTACTTTGCTTTTAAAAATTAATTCTTTTATTGTTTGAGATTATATATAATTATACCATTTCCTCCTTTCCTTTTTTCCATAAAAACTCTCTCATACACTTTTCTTTCAAATCAGTGGAAAATATATACTTTTGTATTTATGTAATACTATTCATGCAATTGAATTTCTATCTTATTAAATAAAGATTAATGTCGTTTTGACTTTAGGTTCATTGTAATTTTTATAATATTTCTTGTTTGAAAATGTCATATACAAATCTGTGTTATTTTGATCATATCTATTCACTATTTTCTTTCCCAAGTATAACTCCCATCAACATTTATGAATTTTTGATATAATAATGTGAGACAGAATGATCTTTGTAATTTGATTATATTTATTTTGAAATCCTAAATATCTGAGTAACCGATTGTTTGCCTGAAATATGTGGACCACATTCAAAGACACACTAGAATAAGGACCACTAAGTACTACCTAGAGCTCAGCTGTAGAAAGCAAATTCAATTCTGTAATTTTAAGTAAATACACAGCTTGTTTACTGCACTCTTTGAGTATTTGTTCTACTTAAAACTTGATGAGGAAGCTAATAATTACTGAGTCTATTATGAGACTCCATTTAAAAGATGTAATTATTGCTATAAACACGGAAGTGGCCGTAAAGTTACTTATTCTATTTAAATGGAATTAAATATCATTATTTCCTTTCCCTGTGGCTGATACACTTAGGACCAATCACTGTTAAGGTAACCCACGCTCAGCTTAAGGCCACATGTAGCAGTACCCTCTCACGGCCGGCTTCAGATTGCAGACAGGAAAAGCAATTCAGCTTTCTTAGCCTGGCTCTTCACCTACTATTTATGCAACAGGTTTAGTCAAGATGTTTTAACAAAACCAGAAACTCTCAGTTATATCATCCAGCTTTCCATTGTTTTAAATTTAAATTTATACTTTTTAATTTATTCACTTTACATCCGGATCGTACCCTCCCTTGTATTATACTGGATCTTCCCTCCCTCCCTTTCTCTTCTCCCCAGATTCCCCTCCCTGGTCCTCAGAAAGGAGAAACCTCCTCCCTACCAACGGACCCCAGCCTATCAAGTCTCATCAGGATTGCCTGTATCCTCTTCCTTGTGTCCTGGCAAGCCCTATCACCCTCTCCTGGGGTTGGGGGAGGGGTGATCAAGGAGCAGTCAACAGAGTTCATGACAGAGACAGCCCCTGCTCCCCTTAGTAGGATACCCACATGATGAAGACTGAGCTGCTCATGTGCTCCATCTGAGCAGGGACCTAGGTCCTCACCATGCGTGGTCCTTCATTGGTACATCAGTCTCCTTGGGCACCCCTGGGCCCAGATTTGTTGACACTGTTGGTCTTCTTGTGGATCTCCTGGCCCTCCTGGTCCTTCTATCCCTCCACTCTTCCATAAAATTCCCTGTGCTCTGCCCAAAGTTTGGCTATGAGTCTCAGCCTCTAATCCAATCCCCTGCTGGATGGAGTCTTTCAAAGGACATCTATGGTAGGATCCTATCTCGTTCCCTCTCTTCAACTGCTTCCAAACAGACATTCTATTTGCTCTTCTGAATGAGAATTAAGCATTCCATTTAGGTGCTCCTTGGTACTTAGCTTCTTTAGGTCTGTGGATTAAAGTATGGTTATCCTGTATTATATGTCTAATATCAGTTTATAATTGAGTTTATACTTTGTTTGCCTTTCTGGGTAAGGGTTGTCTCACTCAGGATGATCTTTTCCAGATCCATTAATTTGCCTGCAAATTTCCTGATGTTCTTGTTTTTAATAACTGAATAATATTTCATTGTGTTGATGTATCACATCATTTATTTATTTATTTATTTATTTAGTTAGTTAGTTAGTTAGTTAGTTATCCATTCTTCAATAGAGGGACATCTCGGTTGTTTCCAGCTTCTGGCTGTTACTATGCACATAGTTGAGCAAGTATCCTTGTTGTATGGTGGAGCAACTTTTGGGTATATGCCCAAGGGTGGCATAGCTGCATCATGAGGTAGAGTGGTTCCCAATTTTCTGAGAAAGCACCAGATTAATTTCCAAGGTGGCTGTACAAGTTTGCACGCATACCAGTAATGGAGGAGTGTTTCTCTTTCTCCACAACCTCACCAGTATGTGCTCTCACTTGATTTTTTTAATCTAATCATTCTTAGGTGTAAGATAGAATCTAGAGTTGTTTTAATTTGCATTTTCCTGATGACTAAGGATATTGAGCATTTCTTTAAGTGCTTCTTGGCCATCTGATAATCCTTTGTTGTGAATTCTCTGTTTAGCTGTGTACCTCCTACATTAATTGAATTATTTATTTTTTTGGTGTTTAATTTTTGAGATCTTCACATGTTTTGGATACCAGTCCTCTGTCAGATGTAGACTATGCAATTCTCATCAAAATATTAACACAATTCATTATCAAACTTGAAAGAACAATTCTCAACTTTATATGGAAAAAAAAGCCAGAGTAGCAATCCTGTGCAATAAAATATCTTTAAGATGTATGTCCATCCCTGATCTCAAGCTGTACTATAGAACAACAGTAATAAAAACTGCATGGTACTGGCATAGAAACAGACTGGTGGGTCAATGGAATAGAATTGAGGATCCAAAAATAAACCTATGAACTTACAGACACTTGATTTTTGACAAAGGAGCCAAAACCATACAATGGAAAAAAATAGCATCTTTAACAAATGGTGCTGGTCTTATTAGATGTCAACATGTAGAAAAAATGCAAATACAGACATATTTTTCACCCTGCATAAAACTAAAGTCCAAATGGATCAAAGATCTGAACATAAAACCAGGCACACTAAATCTTATAGAAGAAAGTGTGGGGAAGAGCCCTGAACTCATTGGCACAAGAGACAACTTCCTAAATAGAACACCAACAGCTCAGGCTCTAAGATCAACAATTAATAAATGGGGTAGGAAATCTTATGAAAGAAGGGGGAGATAGAAAGACCTGGAAGGAACAGGAGCTCTACAAGGAAAGCAACAGAACCAAAAAATCTGGGCACAGTGGTCTTTTTTGAGACTGATACTCCAACCCAGGACCATTCATGGAGATTACCTAGAACCCCTGCACAAAAGTAGCCCAAGGCAGCTCAGTATCCAAGAGGGTTCCCCAATAATAGGACCAGGGACCATTGATGACATGAACTCATGGGCTAGCTCTTTGATCACCTCCACCTAAGAGGGGAGCAGCCTTACCATTCCACAGAGGAAGACCAAGAAGCCAGTCCTGGTGAGACCTGATAGGCTATGCTCAGATACAAAGTGAATAAACTATAATTAATTAAAATATTGAGACCTCATGAGACTGAAAAGCTTTTTAAAGCAAAGGACACTGTCAATAGAAGGAAATGACAGCCTACAGCCTACAGACTGTGAAATATCTTCCTCAAGCCTTTCATTAACAGTAACCTGTCAATGTCTTACAATGCTTTCATGGATTGTAGGGATCTGATTTATTATTGCTGCTTCCTCAGGAATCCCAGGACTAAGGCCAGGTACGGTTCTTGCAGTTCTTTCCTATCATCATGTTTACAATCCTTCCTCCCTTGCACTACTGATGTTCTGTAACTTTTCTACGAATGTAATATAATATCCTCAGTGTTATGCTTCTGAAACAGCTTTAATGAACGTAGAATTTTGTTATTCAAACAAGAATATTGGAGAATGAAGTTATTAAAATTTATGAGAAGATAACAGGAATCTTTGGCTATGTCAGATTAGACTCCTCAGAAACCAAGCCCTGGAAAATCTGAGAGAAAAATGTAAAAACTATAAATAGAAAAAAGCCAAGCAAGACTGTCCCATCCAGGTAAATCTAACAAAAGTATGAAGTATGGCTATTATGAAATGGAATACAAGACTACTAGCTAAGATTATACACATACACACACACACACACACACACACACACACACACATATATAATATACATATCCTAAATATTAAATGAAACAACCTCATTCTAAACAAGTTTCTCTCTAGATATCCCATACTTGCATTTTCTAAATTTTCTAAATTTGGTCACCTTAGTCAAAGGCTTTTCTCTTCAGAGAGGCCACACACACACACACACACACACACACACATACACACACACACACAAAGATTTGGATGGTGAAAAGTCAAGTATACTTTGTTTTATGTTGTTTTTATTTTTCATGTGTTACATAATATATTTTGATCATGTTTTCTTGTCCCTTGACTCATCACAGATAGCTCCTATCTTCTTACCTATCCAAGTTCATGTTTTTTTCCTTACACCCCAAAACAAACAAGAACAAAACAAACAAATAGACAAAATAAAACTAAAACAAAACCCCACCCCACCCCAAAAATAAACAAATCCTTAAATGACCTATGGAGGCTTTTTTGTGTGGTCCAATTACTTCTAAGCACCCAGTGACACTCCATTGGATAAACTGAATTCTTTAATTTCCCAACAGTAATCAGCTTTGAAATAGTTTCTTGATTAGGTGTGGAGTTTGTATGTACTACCTCTTCTCAATGCCAGTATTTTGTCTGGTTTGAATTTCTTAAGTTCTAGCATGTGCTAACACATTCTCCTAGGTTCATCAGTCTTGTGCATCAGTCTTTGTATCTGGAAAGCAATTTCTTTGTAGTCCTTCACCTCTTCTGGCTCTTACAGTCTTTCCACTTTCTCTTCCACATAGATACTGGAGACATGAGAAGAGGGATTTGATAAATATATCCTATTTAGGAATAAATTCTCAAGCTCTCTCATTATCTGCACATTGTTGAATTGTGAGTCTTTGTGTCAGTGGCCATCTACTAAAAGACAACACACTTCTAACGAGGGCTGTGTGAAGCACTAATCTATAGGTATAGCTGTATGTCATTAGGAGTCAGTAAGAGTCATTTTATTAACTCTTACAGCATTAAGTTTTTCCCTATGCCCATGACCAATCTAGTCTCAATTTTCCTGTTACATTAGCAGTGTTAAGTATGGATCACATCTCATAGAGTGGGCCTCAAATCCAATAAAATAGTGGTTGATCATTCCCATAATGTTTATGCCACTAGTGCACTGGCACATCTTGCAGGCAGGTTGATGCTGCAGGTTGAATGTTTTGTAGTTGGACGATATTGGTGAATACTTTTCTCTTCTAGTAACATGGAAAGTACCTTCAAGCACCATGAATGCTAGTTAGGAGTGAAGCTTCTATTTGGGCACAAGTTGATTTGTTACTTAGCTGTGTCTTCAGCAACAGTCCTGATCATCAGGTTGTCTAGAGTAACCACTAGCTTCAGCATTTGCCCATCATGTTTGGGAGGCATAAGTCTAATGGCATTGGCTAATGACTAAACAATTGTAACCCATTCCTGGCTCTGGAAATATAATTGGATGCATTGATTCTAATTGGGTGATTGTCTTCTCCATTATGTGGTGACTCCATTTAAATAGCTTTTAGATAGGTAAATAGTTTAGGAAACTTGTACATTAGTAAGTTTCCATATGATATTTCAAAAGGCCTTTAATAAGTCATTGGTTAAGAACAGCTCCAAAAGAACACAGATTCTGAGTCACTTCCTGCTTTCTGTATTCAGCTAAACTGTGTCACAGGCCTTTGGAGCTGCCTTCCCACCATCAGGTGCAAGAGCTAGAGATTTGGATAAAAGTCACACAGGGAGGTATGCACAGAGCTTGAACAAAGGTCCAAGGAGCTACAGGCAGCATACTGACAGCAACTGCTGTACTCCCATTGTTCTATGAAACTGAATGTATGCTTGTGCTAACAATGGATATTATCTGTGATTTGTCTTGAAACAACTCCTGATACAAATAGGAAGAAAAAAATTTTTAAACTTTATATTTAAACTTGCAGGCAAATGGTAGGAACTAGAAAAGATCATCCTGAGAGAGGTATCTTAGTGTCAGAAAGATACACATGTCATGTAGTCACTTATATGTGGATATATGTGAATATAATATAGGATAAACATACTAAAATCTGTACACCTAAAGAATCTAAGGAAGAAGGAGGGCCCTGGGTAAGATGATCAATCCCCATTTAGAAAGGCAAACAGGAGAGACATTGAAAAGAGAGAGAAAACAGGGAATAGGAGAGGAACCTATCACAGAGGGCCTCTGAAAGACTCTACTTAGCAGGCTATGGAAGCAGATGCTGGGACACATTGGCAAATTTTGGGCAGAGTGCAGGGAATCTCATGAAAGAAGGGGGAGATGGAAAGACCTGGAGGGGACAAGAGCTCCACAAGGAGACCAACAAAGCCAAAAAATCTGGGCCCAAGGGTCTTTACTGAGATTGATACTCCAACCAAGGACCATGCATGGAGGTAACCTAGAATCCCTGCACACATGTAGCCCATGGCAATTCAGTTTCCAAGTGGGTTTTCTAGCAAGAGGAACAGGGACTGTCTCTGACATGAACACAGTGGCTAGCTCTTTGATCCCCTCCCCCTGAGTGTGGGGGCAGCCTTAACAGACCACAGAGGAAGACAATGCAGCCAGTCCTGATGAGAGCTGATAGACTAGGGTCAGATGAAATGGGAGGAAGACCTCTCCTATCAGTGGACTGGGAGAAGGGAAGGGAAGGTGAAGAGGGAGAGGGAACAGGATTGGGAGGAGAGGAGAAAGGTTGCTACAGCTGGGCAACAAAGTGAATAAATTGTAATAAATTTAAAAAATGCTAGGAAAAAATCATTTAAATTTTTAAAAGAAAAAACTATGTCAAAGATGCCATTTCAGTAGTCTGGGTTCCAGATTCATAAAGGTCTGACTTTATTTGCTATAGTATCCACTGTTAAGAGTCAAGGTCAACAAGGTTTTGGGTTTTTTTGTTTGTTTGTTTGTTTGTTTGCTTGTTTTAAGGGTTACATAGTAAAAATTTTAGATCATGGACAAAACAGTATATGGTAACTACTAAATTTGACATTAAATTGTGAAAGCATTAACAGACAATATATAAATAAATATTCAGCTTTGTTTCAATAAAACTTTATAAAACTGGGAAAAAACTGTAGATTTATGGGATTCCTTCAAAAGTTGAAAAAAAGTGGGGGGAGCATCCTCTCTGCACTCACATTTTTTCATTCTGACAAATTTGCATGCCCCAAACCTAAATAATTTTATGTTTTTTTTTAATATTTCTGCAGACATAAGAATCAGTATATGCCCTGTATGATATTTTAACATGTTAGAAGTTACAAGTTCATGGGGGAGAAGCTATTTTCTTTACATGAAAACATTGCGTTTAATCATATATAATCCTTCTGAAAGTAAATGAAACAAGCATGCACTTAGTACACAGGTTTCCTGAGGATGAGCTCATACAGAAGGCAATAGTTCTTCCAAGTCACAGAGGAAAACTCTCTGGGGAGGAGAGGCAATGTGGAGCAAGATGTCATTTTATTTTATGTTCTACTGGCAATTCCATATCCTGATTTTATTGTAGGGACATCCTAGGTAATTAAGATGCTAATTACTATTGGTATTTTCCTCTTACCCTAAGGACTTTTGAAGTCAAATTATTTTTAAGTTAACTACAGTTTTCTGACTCTTTACAATGGGGAAATAGCAAAAGAAAGACTGCCTCTAGGTCTGATGAAAATATTTTTCTATAACACATGATACTGTCTAAAAGTATAATTGCTTGTCTAGACTCTATCACTAAGAACTGCCTATGATTTGTATGATCAGTCCGTTAGTGTGTGACTATATACATCATGTAATAGTACATGAATTAGTTAATAGAAAGGTCTCTTGGTTGACAACCAAGAGAAATTGCCTTCTAGTGCTGCTAGCACTATTAGTTACATATTTATTTCAGGAAAAGTGAAAAAATAACTTTACTTCCAGAACTATGACTAGAATATGCACTCCTGGTAAGCTGCAGGCAGTACATCTTCCTTGCTTCTAGTCAGATAGGCAAAAAATGTCAATCATGGTAGAGAATTAAATGCTCTTGTACAGAAAAAAATATGTCACAAAAGTTGGTTCTGAAGCATAAAAAAATGCCTTGTCCTACACTCACTTATTCAGTTGCATCTGTGTTCTTTAGCTGTGCCAAACAAGTCCAACTTGATGTGGTCCCTTCTCCATCCCTTTCTTTTCTACCATGTCTCATTAAATTACACAAGACTAGAGTATCAACACTCAGCCTTCTGTCTTCCCATTAGCTTTGATTAAAAGTGCTCCATCATACTAGAATATAATCACTGCAAACCATCCTTACTTCACATGGCTGATAGCTACTTATCATTTAACTTTTTGTTCAGTAAAATACTCTTCAGAAAGCCTTTTATTCTTTCCCAATCTTGGCTGGGTGCATTTCATCAACTTTTCCATAAAATCACAATGACATATTAGTATGCTAACCCTGCTTATGTGTTCCTCCATTCCCTAGATATATTTAGAGACACAATATCCACTTATTTGCATTCAATAATTTATGAGATTTTTCAAGATTCATACAATAATGCCCCAAGTAGTTTATTGAATGGATGGATGCATGAATAAATAAATCAACAAATTAATGAGTGAATGGATGGTCTCTGGATGACCACTGCAACTTACAGTCAATAATCATGAGGAGATGAAAATATCAGTCTCATTTTAAATAAAGTTCTATTTAATTCTTGATTGATTAATAAGTAAGGAAGCCTCTAAGCTACTAAGAAGTTTACCAAATCATGACAAAAATAATTGATGCTATAGTTAAATCAATATAGGAAATTCATGGTAGAGGTTTTGTAATACTACAATTTAAAAATATCATAATAACATATGATAGATTCTATTTTGAGCCATTGTTTTGCATGTTCATGCCTGGCTGTGTGTATGAATGCCTGCATGGCGGTGCATGGGCACATGAATGCATGCACCCTAGTGTGTTTCCTCTGAATAGGATAAATTATTAGAGCAGTTTGATAAAGAACAAAATGATACATGTTTATTTTCCATACATTACCTTTGTCCTTCATTTTTAAAATAGAGAAAGATTAGCTTTC